>VCAZ01000106.1:170000-383119 GCA_005784505.1 Bagarius yarrelli
GGAGGAGGAGGGGACAGAAAGGAAAACTGTTCTGTCTGTCTGTCTTTATCCCATCTTTCCCAAGTCATTTGCATGCAAATTTATCCAAAACATGAGGTCTAAAAAAGAAACGGCCAATAACGAGCAGTCTGGCTGTGTCATACAGAAATAAATGGTAGGGGCGTTGTCATGGTAACTATATGTAGAGAGTGAAAGAAGGAGAAAAAGAGAATGGATTCAGGCTACAACGATCATCTACATGCAAATGACTCTCTTTCTGGCTTTAACAATTGATACTGAAACTTCTCGTCTGCACCACTTTCTATTGTCCAACGTATTGTTCACTGTGAACTTCTACAGAATTTCTCTACGGACAGCGTGACGTTCTACCAGACCATCTGCCCTGAGATTTCCTGCCCTATAATAAAGATCATGCCATGACGATGATTTGTATGGAAAGCAGTTCTACAGGAGTGGGCAGCCATTTTTAAATTTAATACAGACCGATGTACGAAAGATGCAGAACACTGACAGATGATCCGAAGACAAAAAACAAAAAAAAACACACCCCATCAAGAACGTTTCACATTTTCAAATAATTGGGATAATTTCCCCATAGCAGCATTTTTTAAACCTATTTATTGCAGGAAATGGCGCTGAAACTGGATACTAATAAATTAAAATTAGTCTGGAACAATGTCTGGACAATTTAGTATCTTAACTGTTTGCCGAGACGGTATGACGGTATATGGCTCTTTTATTTGCTTTACACTGTATTAACAGTAAAATTATGTATTTCCTGTTGTACTTACTCATGATTACAGGTGTAAAGATATATTTTTGCATCATTGTAGGTAAAACTTCATTAATCAGTTCATTTATCAGATCAGAACATGTAGTTACATTTCTGTTTATGGATTTTTTTTTCCAGTAACAAAATAATGTTTCGTACATAGTGGTACTGACAGAAAGGCCCTGACGTGAATGTTTGTTGGTGGATGGCGCCCTCGTGTGGCACTGGATTAGTGAAGTTTTACAATCGTTCCTTCTTTTACCTTTTATTTAATTAAAAAAAAAAAAAAAAAAAAAACCACATCCTACAACGAATTATCCCCACAACCGGTTGGACTGAATGTCTTTTGTGATTTTAGATCGATTTAAATCATACAGCAGATGCCAAAATCTTAAAAACAGTGGTTGAGAAACTTAAACTTTTGATCAGACGTAGAGCAAAAAATGATTTTGGGGTTTGTTATAAATATTATATTTTTATATTATATTCATCCTTTTTCTATTGGAAACCCATCGGCTGCAGCTGTCGGGTTTTGTGCTCGATCTCAGCAGGAGGAAATTAGCATTCAACCTGCAGTTAATTTAGAAGTTTACTGATTTATCTGTTGCTCAAAGTGTCCGGATCCATTTCTGTTTGGATGCAATAATAATCACGTAATCCGCCGTCACGCAGATGAAGACGGGTTCCCCTATAATTCATTCCTATTGTCAGTGTTTCCTTACCACAGTTGCTGCTCATTGGGGGAAAAATATGAACTTAATTGTCTATTGTTAAAAACGGCTTACAAATAAAAATTTTATTTTATAGAAAAAGGCTAATGTTATCAGGTACTGCAGTCTGAATGCGTGCACACACACACACACACACACACACACACACACACACGAGCAGGACTGGTCAGACTTGGTAATATTTGATATAGCGCTTCAACAGCTTTATGTTGTGTCAGCGAGTTCCACAGTACAGCTACGCAATTTGCTCTACGTCTGTTTCCTCTTAACCCCGTCGCCCTACCGCCCTACCCCGCTGCCCCACTGCCCCATGAATACACAAAAAAGAGAAGTTGAATCGTTTTCCATTCAAGTTTTCACAGCGCCAACATGGACCCTGCTCCAGGAGAATAGGCTTTTTTTTAAAGGAATCTCAAAAAAAAAAAAAAAAAAAAAAAGACAACTCTTTAAACAGAGTCAGTCGTCCCTGTGCGGTGAACAGTCCGTCTACAGCTCTGTGTGCTTCTGTCCATCTGAAAGGAAGAGAAGAGAAGCGGGTTAGCAGGGAGGAGTTATGACTGCTGCTGATTCACACAAACACTTTCTCCGATGTTTCTTTAAGTCACTGGAGTTTTTAGACTGAACTGCAGTTCTGGTTTAAACAGAAAATGGTACAACTGGAGTTTGATAAAGGATCATTTATTTAGCCAAGCCATCAATCTGTAGTTTATTCTTAGGTAAAGAGCAGAGCTGGAGGGGTGATGGATAGAGTGTGTTCGGTAAACTGGGGTATTTGTATGCTGGACCGGCTCTTATCCCAGAGATCCCTCATGTCTGTGTTACCCTCTGACTCCACCTTTTAGTTATGCTGCCATAGCTAGTCTTTCATTCTTTTTTTTTTTTTTTTCTTTCTCCTTCTTCTTTCTCTCCTTCTTTCTTCTTTCTTTCTCTCCTCTCTTCTTCCTGTCTCGCTCCTTCTTCCTGTCTCGCTCCTTCTTCCTGTCTCGCTCCTTCTTCCTCTTTCTTTCTGCCTGTCTCCTTTCTGTTTATCTCTCTCTCTTCTTTTTCACTCTATTTTTCTCTCTTTCTTTTTCTCCCTCTTTCTTTCGGCCCTCTCTCGCTCTTTCCCTCTGCTTTTTTTTTTTTTCTTGCCACAGTTGCCAAAAAATTTTGCTGCCATTACCCCTCTGATATTTTGCATAAGCCAAATAGTCAAAAAGAAAAAAAAAAAAAAAAAAAAGAAAAATCAGAGGTACAAAAAAAAAAAAAAAGGGGGAAAGTAAAATAAAACCAAAAAAAAAAAAGATCTAATAGACATAAAAGGTAACAAGAGTTTTGTGTGGGAAAGTTACAGGAAGGAGATGTTAGTAAACACACCCGTCTGTTTCTCCTGTGTGTGCTTTTTCCCTGACTGAGTTCCTCGCTCTCGTCCTTCCTGAAACTTGTTATAAATTCGCTTGATCTCCTGATCGTAATCCGTCCATTCAGCCACGATCCGGACTGCTGCCTGAAGCTTCGGCTCTTTAGTCTGCGGGTTGTTGCACTGTAACGCAAACGTTTCTTAGTGTCGGTATGAAACAAGTCACAACACTTACACTCTCTTATGGAAGGTGAATGACAACAGATTTTGTAAATATGTAGTCGGTTACCAGGTCAATGGTCTTGGCCTTGGCTTTGGAGGTGTCGTCGCACCACGTCTCACACCACAGCCACTCCTGGGGCAGAGATTTGATGGGCACTTGATGGATCATGTTGTTGGGTAGATCCTATGATCAATGGATACAAACAATTATGCAACAGAAGATGACTGAGAAACAGGAAACCTTTCTATCCTACATGTGTTAGCATAACCCTGTTAAAACCCAGCCTGAGATGTAATTCGTGTGTGTGTGTGTGTTAGGTGTAAAACTATGACCTGACCAGTATATGTCTTATGCTAACACACACACACACCTGGTCAAGGTTAGACAAACTGTTGGGATCCTGACTCAGTCCTTGGTATTGTCCTCGCAGTCGATCTCCTGCAGCGATCTTCCTGAATTTCTTTAGATCCACCACATACAGTGCACTAAAGGAAGAGACAGAAACAAACTCCTTTACAGCAATTCAGTCAGAATACTTTCCAACTTTACTTTATTTGTTAAAGGCAACTGTGTAGCAGGCGAATCTAAAATGAAGACAAACGTCCTTTTGCCACTGCCACCCTGTTTAACTCACAAGAAGATTCCTTTATCTCTCTATTGCCCCCACTTCACCCCTCGGTCCTGTCAATAAAGGCGAAAAATGCCCAGAAATATATTGTTAAAAAAAAAAAACAAGGATGTAGTAGAAGAATTTAAAAAGCTATGGTAGCATTCGGGCCCTCATAACCCGAACATTTCTTCCCCTTAAGCCATCAGGCTCCTCAACAATTAGAACTGAACTACCTTAAATTGACACACACACAGCATAAATTGATGTTTACAGCACCACGTAAACACAAGAAAAACCATTCTGTTAAGCACAGACACTAAATGCTGTTTGGACAATAATCTTGCTGCTTATTTGCACATTTCTCCGTCTCTATAATCTGGTCAGCGCTATTGATTCTACTCTATTGTAGTGTTTTGTTCTCGTATTGTCTGTTTGCAGTGTCCTGGTGTAATGTTTGTATTGTTCATTTGCACTGTCTGTCTTGCACACATCTGTTTTTCATTCTATTTGTTCCTCTGTTGAGTAGCTCTTTGTTGTTTTGTGTAATTCTGTGTTGGTGTACTGCATCTGCTAAATATGGTTAAAATGACAGTAAAGCCTCTGAACTTTATATAAAGTTTGTGGCAGATTTGATGTTGAACGTTTAATCTATTAAGTTTTTTTAAACATTAGGTTTAATACCAATTAATAAAATTCTGTCCACACTGCATAAGTCCCCCTCCTCCCTAACCTGATGTGGTATTTGCGGGGTCCCAGGTGGCTGGCCCAGTATCCTGATTTCCAGAAGCGGTAGCCGTCCATCTCTCTGCGGCTCTCACAGAAAGGAGTGTAACCGTAAGGCGCCCCCTCCAGGTCCAAGTCTCGCAGCTCTTTTAGATCTGTGCGTACAATCTAGCGAACAAGGGAATAAACTTGACTGTGTTAATGAGTATGTTTAAAACTCACTCTGCATTTTTTGTGTTATGTTGCTGCACAACCAATCAGTTTATTTATGTCTACAGAAATGATTAAAAAGTGCATTTCTTTCATTTCTGCAGCTGGATAGATATTTTTGTGGTAAAGCAGCAACATGACAAAAAAAAATCCCCCCCCCCACTGCCACCTAGTGGCTTTATGAAAACAGCGAACAGTGAGCAAAATGCATTCAAACTGGTAAATATACGACAAATCGATCAAAATTATTTATTTGTGCAAACATTCCTGCTGCCACCTAGTGGTGCTATGACTAAAACTAAATATAGGCATGTAGCTATCTTAAGTTATATTTATATACTGTATATTGAAGTTAATGCAAAAGTTAATGTAGCCTGTTGCCAACAGGTGGCACTAGAAATAATTGATAACTGTCTTTTAGATGTCCTTAGGCCCAGACTCCTACCAAACATGTGAGCAAACGTGCAAAACAAGTAATTTTCTGTTGCCAGCAGGTGGCACTATGATTATAATGGTATAAAGGCATTTGGATGTGTTCAGGCCAGGACTTTTATTGAAAATCTAAAGTTCAGACATTGTATAGATGTTTAATTCACATAGCGAAACACAAGCTGCCACAGACACACCCTTTAGCGAAAACTCTAGATGTTCACAATTAAACATTACAAAGGCCTTTCAATTAGACTGACTAAATATAATACTTCCTGTGCAACTTAACATCAGAAAGGGATTTAGAATACACTGAACAAACTCTGTGTGGATTTAATTAAATCTGCAGGATATCGTTAAATAAAAATAACTGACTTCCTGTTGGGTCTTGATTTTTTTTCTCCAAGAGACTTTTTTCTGGGTATTGGTGTGTTACATGTGTGTACCAATTTTCATATATGTACGTTAAACATAGCTCGAGGCGCACTCTGTTAAAAGATTATAGGTGGCACCATCGTGCCATTTTGGCACACAAACTTTCAAAACCCATGTCTGACGTAGATTTTCACCACTTCTGGGACGTGTGAAAAGTTTCATAAGTTATTAAGCATGTTTAGGGCCTCATGCGATTCATTTTGGAATAGAAGAAGAAGAAGAAGAAGAAAATTCCAAAAGGGTCCTCAGAATATAGGTGCCCTTTTTACAACACAAAGCTGCTGAATGCTTGATTCTGTTCAGTCACAGGTTATTAATCATTAACAGCTTGTTTAGTCATGTCGCATACTGACGGTAATAGACCAATAAAACGTCAGATGTGATATAAACTAACCTGCAGTATCTCTTGGTTGCAGTTACAGAGTTTTGCCTTAAGATGGCAGAGTTGTCCAACTAATGCTGCTACATTGAATTTTTGTAAAAAAAAAAAAAGTCTTAAAAACAGAACAGACATTTACAGAAAGTGTCGTCTCTGAGCAACCGTGATTATCTTCTCTGATCAAGCGCAGATCTTTCTTCAGCTATAATTCATCACTCGTTTTAGTTCCAACGGTAAATAAAGCTGTTAATTAACGGTACCTGGTCAGCATCCACAAAGAGGATTTTATCCACAGCGAGCGGGAAGAGCACGTCCAAGAACAGGATCTTGTAGCCCCAGATGATGCGCTGCTTCTCGGTTTGCTGATGAAGCCAACGAGGCCACTTATACTGCACCAGCTCGTACTGGAAGCCGTGTTCCTGAGCCATGTGGGGGATAAACTCCTGCCGTGCAGAAAATAACACTGGCCTGTTAAATTGTCTGTGCATAAGTCTTAATATCAGTAGGAAGAAGCTATTCACTATTCAGGGTGGAAGTGAAGATACTCACCTTAAAGGTTGGAGATAGATAATTCTCCAGAAACCAGAATTTGACTGGGGTCTTGGTGTGTTTTAGCACAGACAGCATCATTATTCTACAGAAAGAATGAAATTCGTAGGTCAGCTCAATTCCCAGAGACATTTAAATATTTATCGAGTCTAACATTTGAAATTGACCCTACATCAGGACGTTTATCCTTTCAAGCCTGGATAATTTAAGATGGAGAAAGAAATCCATGAAAATGACCTTAAAAACGAAATTCTACCAGAAAAGGAATAATGTGGGAACTAATCAGATGCGACAAGTCTAAAGAGCACAGGCGGAAAACGGGAAGAAAAATATCTCAATGAAAAGATGTAATACAGACAGAAGCAAATGTCAGTTTAAGGTGGTGCCATTTTCAAATATCACCCGGTGCCATCCTCAGATTTGCAAACATAAAATCCATTCGCAACTCGACGGAGCAAAACGAACCATAAAACAACACTACAGGACGTGAGTCTTACCTCAAAAATCTCTCGTACAAGTGTCCCGAAGCCACAGAGAAAATATTGATGATGTCATCTTTCTCCTGCTTGGTTTCCTCCACTTTCTTCCCTCCGGTGAATCCCCTGGAAGAGAACATTTTTACAGCCATGCACGTCTTTGGGGGCGCAGGTGATCCTGATATTAACACCCCGGCATGGGGAGGCTTTACCTGGTTAGGGACTGCCAGAATCCGGAGTCGTCCTCACTGCTGCCATCGCTGAGGAGCTCCTCATTCATCATATCGGGCTTTTTCTGCACCTGTTGAGAGGATTATGAAGGAATTTTGCACATGCTGTACAATGAGATCTCGAAATTGCATTTTAAAGCAGCATAGAACGGCAAAATACGCTGGGTTTCCACTAAAGAAAGGTCTCTAAAATTGGATTACAGTCTGATCAGCATCTCAGTGCCTGAGGTTCTCAGGCCTACTGGGAAATCACTGATGGGAATGTTGAGCAAATATGCAACGCTTAAAAAGTGTTCATAAGTAGAAAAGCGTGCTCGTTAAAATGCCAGTGTTCGATTTTTGTTGTAAAAAAGCTGCAAAATAGAATTAACAATCCATTATAAGAATTTAGGCAGATAATCACAGCAATAATTCACACTCACCTTCACTTTTATAATCTTGCTCTTGAAGTTGTTCAGCACCACTATTAACTCATCGGAATCGGCCGGAGAGTCTGTACCATCATGACTATGGAAGGGGGGGGGGCGGGGGGGGGGGGGGGGGGGGGTGGGGGGGGGGGGGGGGGGGGGGAAAAATACAATTTACACACAACCATACATTAATACACAAACAAACCTAGACCCCAAGACCTACCTGTAAATCTTGTAGATATCATCAGATCTTCCTTTCCTCAGCCGCAGGAACCAGGCACCTGGGTTTGCTTTGAGTTGGAAGTATCCCTGAAGGAGAAACAAATCAGTCATTCAAGTACAACACACACACACACACAATCCAACTGACAAATCGAAGAAGTCCCTAACCAGGTTAGCCATGACGATGGTGTCCACTATGACCGGGTCAGAGGCTGTGCCCAAGGTAAACTGAAGCCCCCGAGGTGGCTGACCGGTGCTCACATCAAAACAGTGACCTTCCAGCAGAAGATACTCCAGCTCATACTCTGCAGCTACAATGCTGTCCACCTGAAAAAAAACGACAAGCTTATTCGCTTGTAATCATCCACCCAAAAGAACAGCATGAACACAATTATATAGCAACCCTGTTTATTGCTTCTTACACTCTGTCAGGGTTCAATTTCCAGGACATTTTCAAAGCATACCAAATTTCATAACAATAAGAATTAAAAACATGGATCACAGATTCACAGTAATATATTTTTCTCCAAAAAATGATATAAAAGAACACATTGTGGCCATGACGACAATAAAATCACACACAAAATAAAAATGATGTAAAGTGGAATAAATTCCAACAGATCGGTTCACACTTGCAGCACAAAACATCTGTCCTTCTAGATCAGTTTTAATACCATGTATGAAGTGAAACAAATTGGAATCGAAATGATTAAGATACCATGTGGTTTGTGCTTTTTTTTTATTTTTTATTATTGGATTTGAGCTGCAGTGTGAACGTAGCATTAGCGTCTGATGATACACTCTTGACTTCATTATCATGCTTAAGTTTGTCATTTCCTAACCTTAGTCTCCATACAATAAAATAAACCAAGGGTTCTAAAAAAAAAAAAAAATTGCCTGCAAAAAGCTACTGTCCTTAAACAGTGAACTGCCTTGGAAAACATGTATGGATCATGGGGTCACCTACAATCACCTTTAAGAAGGTTAGGTGCATCCTTTTTAGACTAAGTTTCTGAAAACAGTCAAAGGACTTAATGCCTACCACCTACAACCCTCAGCACAAGACAGCACCACTACATCGAAGAGAGATTGTTCAAGTGTCAAAGCTCAGTGTCCCTGAAAGCTCAGTGTTTTTTTCAATAACATTAATTGTCTCAGACAAACTGTAAACCGTTCTTCAGTGAAGAAACACATTAAAATAATAATAATACTTTCCCAGGACAAGATTTTCCCAGTACAATTAATGGTCTGGACTGGAATGTTAGGTCAATAATTTTCCAGGATTCTGAGGTTTTCCAGGATGTGTTAGAACCCTGTCTTTGTAGATTGACTTACTTCCTCTAGGTAGATGTTGTCCAGATCGTGTCGTGTTCGTACAGACTCCACCATCCAGCTCTCAGGGGTGTTCAGGTTCAGGGTGAATAGTGGTGACTGGGGCATGTCCAGGAATTTAGCCAACGGGCCGAGAGCGAAGCTGCTATCGGCCATAAAGGTCACCTCGGGCTCCAACACATATCGGTAGAAACTACAGATCAAAAGAAGAAAGACGTATTAAAACCCGAGTATGAATGAAAGGATAAATCTAGACCCAAGCATGATGCAAGCAATAGATTAGGAGTTGCCAGCTGTTCACCTTTTAAGCGGCATGTCGGAGAGTTTGGACTGGCAGTTCATAAGGACTCGCAGGTTAACATTGACCAGCTGTTTGAGGACCTGAAGGGGACGTAAGGATAAAAAAAAGTGATGCCATGCATCTTTAAGGAGCCAGAACGATATAAAGTAAATTCTACAGGTGTAAAAGTTTTATTGAACGTACCAAGAGAAGTGACGACAGTTTCTGAGCACTTCTGGTGACAGGATCCACCACAGCCACTATGTCGAAATACACCTCCTCCTCTTTGGGGCGAATTTTTACAGCACTGTAGTAAAATTAATAAAATATTATATGATCCCTGTTTTTTACATGGCACATTTTAAAGATGGAATAAAGCAAAGTTGAATAAAACAATGTATGTAGTTGCTACAGGGTCTGTACGAATGCCATGGACATGCAAGTTTATTCACCTGTGTCTGTCCATTGTAAAACCATACTCAATCCTGGCCTCGCCTTTGGGCTGGGATGACAGCAGCGCATCCACCTTCATGACCAAATCACTCGCCCTGAGGAACAAAGAAATACACAACAATAAATGACTGTAATCCATTGTAGCATGTTTACTGTGTATTTTTTAAAGCACTACAGATACAGATACACTAAGGTGCTGTACCGGTCTTCTTCGACTCCCAGCTTCTGGATTTTCTCTTTGATTCGCTCCCCGGATGTTTTTAGAATGATGCTTTCCAGCAGCAGGAAGTCATCCTGGTTAAAGACCTCACCCTCTTCCAGTGGGCCAATAATCTGCAAAAATAAATAAATAAATAATTTGCTTTCGACTGCTGGACACAGCTGAAGTGTAAATGCTGTCTTTAATGTCTTTCGTGTTTATTTTCCCATATGACTATTGAGTGCTACCAGATTGAAGATCTCCACCCCAACTACAGTGTAAACCCTGATCATTTAAAAATAATACCAGCCCAAAATACGTAGGTGTTAGAATACATAAACTCCAACATTTTACATCAAAAAGCAGCCTAAATTTTATTAAGCATTTATTTCTGGTCTGATGTGACCCCAAGAAGCCCAAATGGGCGGGAGCTGGCACCCAATCTGGCAACACTGATGGCAGGAAGCTGTGCGAGACGTAGAATTAGTTCTTTTGTGCATTTGTTCAGTGTAGAACCGTGACTAGGTTACACTGGAAATCCGATATGGGCCACAGTTAAAACAATAATGTGAACAGCTATAAAAAAAATAATTCCATTAAACCTCGCATTGTAAATGTAGCTTTAGAGATATTCTCACGTCATTGGTTGACTCACCCGTCCGTTACTAATGACGACTCTTTGGCCTTTACGCAGCTTCAGGACGTCACGACAATAAGCAGCCTGAGCCAAGAGGAAGTCCACTTTAGGAGACGTGTACGCCTCTTTGAAAAGGGATACGTCCATTCCCTAAAGTAGTAAAACAAACCAACATGTGTAATTATAGTGCGAGTAAACATCCGATATTTAAGCTCATACTATCTTTAATACTTAGATAAATAGAGGGTAGGAAAAGAACCTTTATTTGACTAGCAAAACGTAAAATTAGCTAAAACTAGCACATAAATAAAAGTAAACTGAATAGTACATTTGAATTTAAATCCAAGAGCTAATTTTTATTTAATAGATAACACTAATTCACCAATACTGAAAGCTCTACAACTACAAAGTATTTAAAGAAAAAATTTCCTTTGGGATAAATACTTATCTTGTCTTAATAATAAAATAAAAATGATCAATAATACAATAAATATAAATGTGTGAGTTAACTGTATGAAGTATTTATTTATTTTAACGTTAAGAAATATCATTTGAAAAAAGCGGATTTATTAGCAATTTTTTTTTAAAACAACCAATTACCAAATTGAATTCTTAACAATGATATTTAATAAAACTTTTCTGTTTCATTTACCCCGACAGCAAATTCAGCGGCGTTGGTCCCGGAATACAGCGACGCTGCCGTCTCCTCTTTTACTAATTTAGTGATGAAGTTCTTGGCATTGTTGGCTGTTTGAGTCTGCATGGCTGCCCAGATGGCCCGGGCAATCAGTGTGGTTGAGTTAGAGGGACTCTCGGCTGGGTTATTGATCATCCCCAAGCGCACGTTATTACTGCTTTTCTAAAAAAATAAAAAAAATAAAAATAATGTGAAATATATTAGAAGATTTACGGAGATTAATGATTTTCATTATCGTTTTTTCGCTTAAGAATGTGTTCGGTACAGTCTGACTTTACCATGTGTCTTATAGCGTCATACAGCAGCTGTCTGCCTGTTGCCTGGTCGAAATCTCCGACCACCCAAAACGTCACGGGACGAATCACACCATCATCTGTATTAAAAACATTTAACGTTGGAACAACAGAAATTACAACATGAGTGGTTATGTCACACACCGATCAGTGCTCACTTTACTTCAAATACACACTAGAGCACATTAACTATGCTGGTTCTACAGCTAAAATTAGACTGTACAAAATATAGAAAGCTGTGTTCTATAGACAGATCTATTTTCCAGCTCTTTTCCTCTCTCTCTTTTTTTTTCCTTCTATAGCGCAGGATTAGCAGCGTATTGATCGGCGGCGTTCGACTGCTTAGTATGCAAATTTTTCCCTTCGGTCTGTCTGAATTCATCAGCAGCCTGTTCAAGCAAGAAAGTCTATCCTAATACTTAGACTCATGATAGGATATTTAATTAAAACTATTTATGTTGGGGTTTCTATTAAATTTGGGACATAAATTAAAATGAAAACACACACACACACACACACACACACACACAACCTGAGCGTTTACATTAAGATCAAACAAATATCAAATTAGCCAGAACAGATGACAATGACAGAAAAAAAATCAATTACCAGAGGAAATAGAGGAGTGCATTCCTTCAAAAACACCACCA
Organism: Bagarius yarrelli; assembly: GCA_005784505.1. Lineage (NCBI taxonomy): Eukaryota > Metazoa > Chordata > Actinopteri > Siluriformes > Sisoridae > Bagarius > Bagarius yarrelli. The sequence continues at coordinate 182,280 of VCAZ01000106.1, forward strand.
CCATAGAGAAGAAAGACAGACAAAAGAAAGACAGAGAGAAAGAGAAATGTACCAGCACGCTAAAATAATCTCGAGTTGTGTACATTTGATTTTTCGGTAATTACAAAAGACGTAAAAAAAAAAAAAATCGTTTTGACCTGCTCATCTATTCAGTCGTTACCTTTCTTGGTCATGTAGTTCATGCTGTTAGACACGGCCGTGTTCTTCTCTTTAGTGTCCAAGAAGAGAAAGCGGGAATAATCGTCGATAAAATGATTATCTGAAGGAGACAAGGAATCGAAATTATAGTAAAAGGCAAAACTATAATGTGTAGAGACGTCATTTAAAGTATAACTTTATAGAATTTATGCTGTCAGTGGATACCGGATTACATGTGCTTGGTCTGGGGAACTACTTTATCATTCACTCATAGTGCAAAAGGTGAAATTCAAATTTAGAAATATATTTTTAACCAAAAAGAACGATATCTTTACTTAAATCTAAGTAAAAAAAAAAAATACACGAAATACAGACACACAGTTATACTGACGCTTTCATTCTATGATTAAAAAAGCATTCTAAAACTTTTCAAACTGTTAACCTGGACTGATATATTTACCCCCCCTGACCAAAAAGTGAAAGGTCTGCGAGTAAATTTATTTCAAATCACATTAGCATGTACCTGCAAATGTCTGTTTTGTAAATCAGCTACAAAAAGCCAAAATCAATATTTCAAACACTAGATTTTATATAAAGTCGACTGTAAGATTAAAGTTTTATTAATGGAAAAATTAAATCTGATAAGAATTAAATAACTGTCTGAATCCGTATTTCCATAATAATCAAGTAAAATAAAAAACACGATTAATTTATTTTTTTTTTTGCAACAAGCTGTTTTTAAGTGTTTAGTGGTTCAGCTGGAAGGCAAATGTGAACACACTTCCCCAAAGAGAGCAAACTTAATTTCCTCTAGAAATAAAGCATCTGTGCTTCTTTTTTATACATAAACCAGATTTCCAAAAAGAGAAAAACGTCTAGTAATAAACTAAAAACGAGGCTCCCCAGAGCCAAATCATTCTATAATGCTGCTGATTTTTTATTTATTTATTTTTTTTTAGACACATTACTTTTAAAAGTGACCCATATTCGATTTTTGCATTTACACTATACACAGAAAAACAACCCAAGGAAAATGTACTGACCAGAAAAGGAAGTAAAACTGCACGATAATCAATGGATGAAGATAAAATTATTATTCAGTATTTTGGTTCCGTATCATATTTAACGGTCGGAAAATGATCTCTTTAGGTAAAGAAAATAAGGGGAAAGTCCTTGTTGCAGCCTGGGCGCTTGATCGCTTAGTTATAAATTTTCTTTTTTTCTTTTTTTGTATAGTGTGTTATTTTTTTATTTGTTACAGACAAAACAGACCGTCAGTAAACAAAATTAATAAATATCAAATTACACAGTTGCACCAAGTTATATACTGCTGTTGGTCCATAACCATTTTATATCCGATTTATTTTCATGTACGAATGAAACCATTCTGAAAATATCAGAATCCATTTGCTTTTTTTTTAGTTTTGCTTACACGATCGTCTGTCTTATCCCATCTGTAACACATTAAGGGAACAGATTCGGAATAGGGTCACGCGATACATACAGTGTAAACGCGTCTTATTATCTATGGTGACCTTTCTATTCTGCATTCGTTTGGGATAGTGATTAAAAGTAAACTGACTGGTGCTGGAGAGATCCAGGTAGCTCCTGGTGGTGGTTAGGATGCGCGAGTTGATGCGCGGCACCACGTTCGGCTGGTTCATGATGAAGTCCACGACGTCGTGGTCACTCGCCAGCTCACCCTAAGAAGAAAGAAAAGAGAATAAGTGTTTCTGTGAAATATAGCAGCATATGAATGATGTGGTCAATAATAGTGAAGATCTTTCTCACCAAATAGACAGCACGCTGGAAAAAACTGGTGGTGTCCAGGATCTTGTGCATGATGGTGGTCTCGAGCTCATCGGGGTCCAGCTGTTCCTGCTGTAGAGGCATGCCGTTGTACAGGACCACGGGAAGAGGACCCAATCCTGTCTGCTCGTGATACGCCTTTCCTTCCTAAACAGACACACGGGGAAAAAATAAAAAAAAAGACAGCTTTGCGTTTCGTGCTGTTCCCAAACCAACCAATCAGCTTCATCGCTTTTTTCTGTTCACCTTAACCGCTGAGCTACCACTTCCCCACTACTATCTTCCAACACTGATAATGGGGAAAAAAAACAAAAAACCATCCCATAAAATGCCTATAATTTTAATTAGACTATTGTCTATTATTACGGTCCAATAATGTTTTTTGTACTAATAAAATAATAATTAGTGAAATCATTAAGATTTTATAAGACAATAAGGTGTTTTTGTACCTTGCGATTGTTGTCGTAGGCTGAATCGGCTCCCAGAATGCTGCTTATCTCTACATAAGGATAACGTTTCTTTAGGACGGCCACCACATCCTCGACCTTTAGCTTCCCTCCGCTGGGCACCCGGTTCAGCATCTGATTCAATCATTTAAAAACATCGACTAAACGTTAACGTCTTTATCTAATTGTTGTATTTGGATAAATTATTTCATTTAAAATTGAGCGCTGATGTAATTATTTCGTTTGCTGTTTAGCAGCTTGCAAATTCGTCTTACCGACATGATGGCATCAAACGCCAACTGATTGTCCACTTCTTCAGCGATGTAGTTAAAAGCTCGCAGCATAGCGACTCCGGCGTCCTGCATGCCGTCCACATCGTTGGCATCGTTCACCACAAACACCAGTCCTATCCTGAATGAAAGAGTTACAGATGACCAACAATAAATTAATAAATATTAATGAACAAAACCACCCTTTTATTTAATAATCAGCTCTAACATGCTCAGATCTTTGGACACTACAAATTCGACAACATGGTGCACGGTGTTATAATTTGCTCCAAATAATTTTTTTTAACAAACTGTCCTCCAGTCACCTGACCTAAAGCTGAACTACATACCTGAGGGGGATGTTATTGGTGTAGAACATCTCTGCGACACTCAATAGTTCGGACGTGCTTTCATGAGTCGGATCTAACAGGATGACCTACAGATGAAAATCAATTCATTTGCAGAAAAGGTTAGAATATTACAGCTGACTCAAATTAGCTGTATAACTCAACTGAATCATTTCACTTCATTATTTAAATAAAATAATAAATTTAAAAAATATATAATTATTTTTAAATAAAAACCAAATACCAATATGACAATATTAATGCCTTTATTCGTATAAACTAACAAATTCCTTAGCCAAACATTTCATAAATTAGAACTACTTATTTTTTGGTTAAAAATCCCTATTCGGAACTGTTATTTTCATAAAAGGTTCCTTATTAGATGTTCCAGCTTACACAGAATCTATCTGCAGAAGGTAAATTTCTTATTCTGCTAGATCTCCAGATTTTACTATAAATGCCCAGTTCTGTTGCTAGCAGTTTACAGTATTTAGCAAAAAAAAATACAAAGCACATTTCTAACTTATTGTTTAGGCTATAAACTTTAAGATAAAACCTAATTTTTCAGCAACAGTTCATATTTTGTGATCCAGTTTCTAAATTTCATCTAAAATATCTCTTAATGCTAAAAAGTTTTTTTTTAGCTATAGCACTGCTGGGTCAGATGCTCACCATGTTGTGGAAATTCTTGCGAATCTGTCTGATGACTCCTGGGAAAGTGGGACGCAGAAGCTCCTGCACGGTCGAGGGCCATGAGGCGTACCTGCCGTCTGTTTCCAGATTATTGATCCACTAAAAAAAAAAAAAAAAAAAAAGATCTGGTTTGCGGCTGTTATGTGATGAATATGTGTAGATAAAATTGTAGAATAAAACCGCATGTAGCTTTCTGTACGTATACTTACAAAGACGGCAGGACTGCGGATGTCCACGGCGTAATCAGAGTCGGACGGCTGAATGTTCAGTTTGAGGATGTCGTGGATGAAGGACGGGTCGATCAGGAGGCTACGGAGGCCCTCCATGACACGCGCTTCACTCCTCAGCGTATCAAACACGCTGCACAGAAGGTAATGCTACAGTATTAGTTTACAGGCCTCGTTACTGTCAAAACACGGCTTCAGGATGCATCGTTAAAGTGATATTAGAAGCGCACACAATCTTTAAGATTTGCTGCTCACCTAAAGATATCCTGCACATCCAGGTCAATGTGAAGTCCATTAATGAAGAGAGCTGAATCGCCTGGCTGCAGTCCCAGTGAGCCTTTAAAATACTACAGAGGAACACTGTTAAATGAACAGCTCAAAGGGTTTAGAACACAGGTGCTGCTTTATTTCAGCTAAAAAGGCTGATCGGATGTGTATTAATGCAGTGCTTTTAATTTGCCATCATTTCTAGGGTGCATGTAAAGATTGTATGATGACAGTTCATGTTTTAGGCTAAACTACTTTAATTAACCCAAAGTACAAATTTTTGTTTTAAAGATAGTAACAATAATGAATAATTTTACTAAAAAAAAAAGAAATTATTGTCAAATGGCTGTTAATAAGAGCAATAAAAAATTTTGGAATGTGCAGGATTTAAACACAGGACAAATACACACACACAACAAATACACACACACCACACATACACACACACACACACACCCACACACACACACACACACATACACACACACACACACACACACACATACTATATATATATATATATATATATATATATATATATATATATCTATATATAAGAGAGAATGTTATGTCCATCCATCTATATATCTATCCATCCATCCATCTCCATCTCCATATCTCTCTCTATATATATATATATATATATATATATATATGTGGAAGCAACTAAATATAAAACGTACCTTCTGATTCTCTTCAATCTCCTTACGGATCTCTGAGTTCACCGCCGTTTTAGTTATAGACCTGAAAAACAAACCTTTCAGTCTCAACCTGCCCCTCTTTACAAATACCTTTATAAAACCACATTGTTTTTGGAATTGGAATTACCTCTGCTACTTGTTATCTGTTTGCAGACAGATTTTTATTAAAAGGTAGGGGTTTGCATACCTCGCCTTGGTTGGAAAGTTTTGGCTCAGGTCTTTCATGACATTAAGAGCTTCTGCAGGTGGGGCTGCCAGGATACGGGCTGCGGTCTGGAAGCTGAGATCTAAAGAGAGAAAATGTTAGAAAAATAAAGTTCATCTGCAAGAAAACTGCAATTTTGGTATTTGCGGTTTTACCGTTTACACTATAGCATCTGGCATTCAGATAATTTGCTGAAGCATCACATTTATTCTTCATGTCATCCTTTAAAGACAATTTGCAGAGAAGTTTATAATTACTTCATTTCAAAAAGTTTTTCTAGCTGTTTTATGAATTTCCAAGGGCGGGGATTTATCACAGATGTCCAAGTGGCTTTCGTCTCCTGCCGTTTAGTCTTAATAGAGCACTAAATTGCTTTACTGGTAAGTATCCTGAAAAAAGTCCCAAAACCAGACGGGTTCATAGCGCAGCTTACTGGGTAATCGGATACGGATGCTAATATGGATTTGCCAAATTCAATCTCACCGCTTGTAGCTCTAGCAACCTCTGTTCGAGAAAGACATACGCTATGAATATTTAATAGACTCGCCTTGCATCTGCCAGACTTTAAGCGGCGCCATCTCGTTAGTACTCTCGACCAGATGTTTGCGCAGTTCCTTCAGCTGTTCCTTCAGCTCTGGGTAAATTGTTCTGAATTTAAAAACAAAACAGAGGCTGAGCTGATCTGGTAACATACCACACTGTAAAACTGATCATTTCAAATCATCATTTATTCCTAAGATTTGCACTATTTCTGAGCAAGAAATGAGGACTGCAATAAAACAAACCTACTTGAGTTTGCCGAACAGGAAGCCCTGCACTTCATCGACTGGGTCGTTTTCACCGATTACTGTGGCGTTCACCTCGGCACCTGTTAGACACAAAAAAAACGCTTGACTTGCCGTCCTGTTGAGAAATTTACACAATCACGTAAAAATTCTATCAAACCTTGAACTTGGGTGTCGTCCTTGGCTTTGTACTCCTGGTTTTTGATGGCCAACTCGACCCCGTAACCCGACAGGAAAACTTTATCATCACTGGGTTTCTGAAACGCAGACACAATTCACACCGTTCACACCATTAAGACCTCAATTAGGAGCAACTTAACTATGTAATAAATTACATGAATTATAAATTTAGATTATTATATAAATTAAGTTAGAAGGTCAAAATGGGAGGGAAAAATTAAATGGGATAAAAGTAAAAAAGTCCAATAAGATAAAAGTTGAAAACGTCCAATGGGATAAAAGCAAAAAACGTCCAATGGGATAAAAGTAAAAAACACGTCCAATGGGATAAAAGTAAAAATACGTCTAATGGGATAAAAATAAAAAGCAACCAATGGGATAAAAGTAAACACACATCTAATGGGATAAAATGAAAAAAACACGTCCAACGGGATAAAAGTTAAAACGTCCAATGAGATGCATTATTACAAAAATATTTTAAAAATCTCAACCAAACTTACAGCGGTGTAATGGCGCAGGATGTAGTTGATCAGGCCTTTGTTGGACTTGGCCAGCATGTGCTGATGGAATTTCGCAAACTCTTTGGTTCCCAACTCAGCGTACAGGATGACGATGGGAGCGTCTGGATTGGCCGAGGGAAACCTGTGATCCCCTTTAAACAAAAATGGCTTCGGCCTGTAAAAGGAGAAAATAATAATAATAATAATAATAATAATAATAATATAGAGAATGATGTACTGTACTGGAACCTTCCACAATTAAACATTAAACATGGGTCTCCTTCAGCATCTTCTTTCAACATTCGACTGTATAAATCTGTCTGTCAGAGTTACAGCTGCAGTCAAACAGCTTACTTTTCTGCAGCAGCATCGATGAGGTTCTTCAGATGGTTTAAATCGCAGGATTTCTCGCCATGGACGCTGAAAAACGCCTTGCAGGCCGGCGGAGGAGGTTCAGTGGACGCAATCTGTTGAAGGTTACCAAAAACATTTGCATTTACTATGTCAGAATATTGAGCTGTTTCTCGACACGTATACTGTACAGTATGGCTTAATGTGTTCCTGTAACGGTTCTCTGACCTGCTGGAAAGAATAAACGGTGGAGGAATAGGAGCGCAAAGAAAGCACAAACTTCAGCAGCTTCAACTGTACAGGACTCAAGAGCGAGCTGGCTCGCTTCAGGATAAGCTCGTAATAGGACAGATCTGTGCCTTGGAATAAGCAGAAGCATGAAGACCTTAATTAGAAGATTATTCACACTTGTATGTATATAACAACACGTTTATATAACGCCTTTAAAAGTGACTTCTCACATCACTTTACATATAAAAAGATACAGAGCGTAAAAGAACCAAAGACTAAAGAATAAAAAAAGACAGTATATAAGAACCTAAAAACACGTCTAAATCAAGAGATGCTTTAAACAGGATAAATGATTCAGCATGTCTTATATTGTAGGGGAGAATTTGGGATCATATGCAGAAAATGCCAAAAAATAGCATAGACGTGTTAAGGGAACCAGAATCAGAGGAGTGGAACACACGTCTGGGAGAATAGACATTTAAAAGTCTTGCTAAATAATTAGGTGCCAAACCGTGCAATGCCTAAATTTGCAATCACTACGGAACCCTAATGCAGGAATTCTAGAACCGGAGTGATGTGCTCTCGAGATCTGGTCCCGGACAGGACTCTAACTGCCAAATTTTGAATGTATGTAGGGTGGCCTTTAAAACATCTGTAGGCAGAGCATTGCAGTAATCAAAGCGGGAGAAAACTAACATGCTGATCAGGTTTTTTCCCCGCCACAGGATAGGACAGCATGGGGCGAATACATGCAATGTTTTTTTGTGAGATGAAAGTGAGAGGTTTTGTGAGTGGAATTGTGGGCAGGATAGTTACCATCGTGATCGTTTTCAATATCTTGGTTAGCCGCTATGAACTCCCAGAACTTATCCTGGCTCTCTTCGGCAAGAAACTCGCTAAAGAGCAAAAAATAACACCAGCATTTGAAATAAAGCCAGTTTTACTGTAAGATGAGTATTTATTAGCGAGCATAACTGTACCTGGCCTCCAGGAGCAATGGTGTAGAGGGCCATTTGGTGGTAAGCGTCGTGGTTACAGCCTTCGAGTCACCATTAACACATGACACCAAGTGCAGAGCCACCAGAATCCCCCAAAGCATCCACATGTTATAGCCTGAAACAAGCAAAACACACATCTGTATTGTATGTTGAGCCGATAATATTATGTAAAGGTTCATATAAGACATTCTGACTATTATGGTCTGTTTGTAGTCACAATCCAGCGGCATACTAAGATTCTTGACACCAGTTTAGGAAGGAATCATTTAAGGCCTTATACAGACATGTATCTTCTTTTACACAACTAAGCAATTAGGGTTTAAGGGCCTTTCTCAGGGGCCCAACAGTGGTAACTTGGTGGTTCTGGGAATCGAACTCTGATCTTCCAATTAGCAGTTGCAACACCTTAACCACTGCACTACATAACTGGGAACAAATGACATCTAGCGAAACTTTTTCTATAAACGAACATCATAATAATAATAATAATTTTATTTGTTAACGCGTAAACACGTTTTGTTTCGCTTTAATAGATAGCGACGCTTCTCGAGCCAATCTTAAGTCTCAGCGTGGCCACTCAGACAGCCAATCGGCAACAAGAATATTTACACTTCCGGGATGTTTAACCAATCCCACCGGATTTAACTAGGATGTTAGCCTAGACTCTGCGATTAAACAGAAATGTTACATTACATTAATGAATAACTGTGATAAGCATAACATTAGCTAAACCTCCCCCCAAATAACCACCAAAAGAAATATTTATATACTAGGATAATTGTGCAAAAATCGCCTTTTTCTGTAGCTAATTAAAGCTTAATTTTATTAGCCGGCAACGGCTAGTTACAAATAGAATATGCATATTTAAGATAATAATAAATAAATAAAAGACCAAAACACCTACACCTTATTTCGCGTATACAAATTTTGCGTTTTCGTCATTAAAAGAAAGAATTAAAGATAACAGCTCATACCTCCTCCGGCTTCTGAACTTCCTGCTGGATGAGACATGGTTCAATCCTAAATGATGCATTACCTTCTCACTAAATTGAGTTCACTACATAGGGTGTGAAACACAAGCTTTTACACCCTACGTAGTGCACTTAATGACCTTTTTGGGACACTCGTGTTTGGTTGGGTCCTTCGTTCAGAGAGTGTAGGCTCCGTTTTGCCTGTCGAAAAATGCGACATTGGGCGTCAAACCTAGAAATTTGGCTGTGATAAAAATGTTTTTCCTTGTTTAGGAAAGTATATTATACTATTTTAAGGTCGTGCAATTTATTACTTTAAAAAAAACCCTATCTCTAATGAGACAGGTTTAAAGAACGCTGCTGGTTTCAAAAGCGCCCTCTAGCGGTGGACTGCTGAACTTGTTAGTATTCCTAACCCTGCAATTAGCTTTTTTCTCTTTCATTTGTCACATATGTTTTTTACAGCAGGCTGAAATTTGTGTCTTCGCATATCCCATCTTTGAAAATTGGGATCAGAGCACAGGGTCAGCTATGATGCAGCACTCTAATTGTTCTGCACGCCTAATAAACAAACTCCAGCTGGTCCAAAACGCAGCAGCATGAGTTCTTACTAGAACCAAAAAATATGATCATATTAGCCAGGTTCTGTCAACACTGCACTGGTTCCCTATTAAATATCGAATAGATTTTAAAATCGTGTTAATTACTTATAAAGCCCCAAATGGTTTAGCACCTCAGTATCTGAGTGAGCTCCTATCCTATTATAGTCCTCCACGTCCACTGCGCTCTCAGGACTCAGGCAATTTGATTATACCTAGAATAACAAAATCAACTGCAGGTGGCAGATCCTTCTCTTATCTAGCGCCTGGGAATAACTTACCCTGCACTGTTCCGGAGGCAGACACGCTCTGCCAGTTTAAAACTAGATTAAAAACACATCTCTTTAACCTGGTCTACACATAATACACACATTTTTATTATTTAAATCCGCTAAAGGATTATCAGGCTGCAATAATCAGGTCAACCGGAACCGGGAAACACCACCAATAACACATAATATATTTGTTTATCACCAGTCGAATTGCATCTACGCTAACATATGTCTGTTCTTTGTTATTCCGAGCTCACAGTTGCCACCATCACTTGGAGACAATAAGGCAGTTTCTATTGTCTTCTAAGCGGCCATCCGGACAAGACCACAGAAACTTTACTGCAGAATGGGTAACCTACTGGTTTATCTGGTCAGAGGAGAACTGACCTCCTGACTGAGCCTGGTTCTCCCAAGGTAAATTTTTCCATTTTGTCACCGATGGAGTTTTGGTTCCTTGCCGCCGTCGCCTCTGGCTTGCTTAGTTGGGGACTCTAAATTTATGGATATCAATCAAATGGACTGTTCTAATGAATGTTTAATATTGTTGTCCTGATTGTTAAAAGCGCTATATAAATAAAGGTGACTTGACTTGACCCCCGGAAAAGGAAGGGTTAAGGGTCTTGCTCAAGGACCCAACACTGGCGGACATGCCGACGGTGGGACTTGAACCAAGGTCTTTCTGGTATTCCAATCAATAACTCAGGCTGGCGGTGGTGGAGCTTAAACCAGGTCCATATATGTATATTAGCGAAATATGCTGCTTGTTTTGCTTGAACTAAATGGTTCGAGATGCTTGCAGCTATCAAATTACAAGCCATGTGTAATGATACTCAACAGCATAGTCTACTGAGGGAAATGTTCTACTCTTTGGTCTGCAGTTCCAACATATAACATTTTTACATTTACAGCATTTGGCAGACAACCTTATCCAGAGCGGCTTATATTTATCTCTTTTATTACAACTAAACAATTGGCGGTTAAGGGCCTTGTTTAGGGTCCCAGCAGTGACACCTTGGTGGTGCTGGGGATCAATTTGTTAGCACTAGTCAGAAGGTCAGTCATCAATATCGTCTCAATTTAAAAAAAAAAAAAAAAGGGGTTTCTAGAGATTCTCTTTCTTTCATACCCGAACAGATGACAGCTGCAGTCCAAGCTATAGTTTGTTAGTTCACTCATATTCGGTTCCTTTTTTTGTACTTTGTACTTTTTTGTGAAAGACAAACTCAAGTTTATAATTATACTTAAAAAAATTAGAACAACTGGAAAAAAAACCTCTTTATATTACTGTAATTAAAGTATTTGTAATGAGTTTCTACCACTGCTTTTCTAGAAGGTTCTTCCAATTCATTTTTGCTACCCAACAAGGGCTGCCCTCTTCCTCAACAGCCCTCTTCCTCAACAGCCCTGGTTCTATTTCGGAAATGTGCATTGCAGTTGTAATAAAGAAAGGTGCTGAGTCTGTTGATTGGACTTTATAGGTGCTGGGGCTTTCTATGTCTTATGATTTCCCAAAGGTCCTGAAATGCCATAATGCGGCTGAACTTGCAAGAGGATAGAAAGCAGCCAAAATAAAACCTTTTTTTCTTACTTAATACTGTACTAACGTTCATGGTTCCAGAAATTATAAAAAGGAATATTGATCACTTGAAATGAAGAATATTGATCAGTTAATTCATTGGTTGGGCTATTTGTCTGTCTATCTTTCACATTTTTTAAAGTTATCATTTTGGGGCATTTGCCTTTATTAAACTGACAGTGAGAGGGATGAAATGGATGAGATAGAGACGGGTGAGATCGGAGGGGACCCGAGCCAGTGAATGCATGTCGGTGCCGGTGCCTTAACACACTTCACCACGTTTTTAATCATTTTATTGGATTTCTATCGAGATGGTAGATCATGTGGTCTGTATGAGTTGGATTTTTATTTTCCATAGGTAATCAGAAAACCTGTCATTTTTATTACTTGGGTATAAAATATTTAAGTTCGATTACTTTCTGTATTCAGTCACACAAAGCAAATCTAATGCGGAGGAAGGAAAAGGAAGCAATTATCAAGCGGGTTAAAAAATAACTTTTATTAGATTCATCTTTTCTTTTAATGCAATAAAACATTGCGATGTTGGGAGCTGGGTGGTATATGTGTGTGTGTGTGTGTGGTGTGTGTGTGTGTAGGGGGTATAATTGAATTATTATTTCAACCCAACTGAGTGTTAAAACCTATAGTCTTTGACTAGCAGTCCAACATTTTAACCACTGAGAGCAGAGAGTTAAGGGCCTTGCTAAAGGGCCCAACATGGGCAACAGCGCAATGGTGTCAGGGCTTCTGATCAGTCAAAGGAAAACTTGTTAATACTTGCTTTTCCCCCCAGTTCATTTTCATCTAACTCATAATACACCAATGTTTTATCATTTATCATTGGTTGTAATTAATATCCATTCATCACCAATGATTTCTTCCAGGTTATGACCCCCAACTCAAACCTAAAAGAGCATGCTGGAGGTTTCTACCTACCAGCACAGGGCAGATAACATGACTAGGACCAAAATTGCTCGCTCCAAAATTGAATTAAAAAAAGTATATCAGGCCTGACAGCACAGCGGGTGTTGTTTTACAGCGTCTCAGTTCCAGTTTGGTGGCTATAACCTCTGCGAGCGTGGAAAGCTGAAGATAATAATCCGGACAGCGATGCCCAAACACTAAACTGTCCCCGAAAAGGAGCTCTTTTTAAATTGGAGCTGTTCTTTTGGACTTGACTGTCAAAAAGCAATTATAAACTCTGGAACATAGAAAAAAATCAATGTCTGTCATTAGGTGTTAATTCCCCAGACCACAATGTGGGTGAGAAATGGATGGTGTTGGATTATGCTTAGCTTCAAATAGCTTCATTTAATCAAATTGTCTAAAACATTATCAAAGATAAGCTCTTAAGGTCCGTCGTGTAATTTAATACTTTTAAAAAGGTTCTCGGATTGATTTAGCTGCTAAGATAAAATGGTGTTATTCAGTAACCGACAGTTCTGGGCCAGTTCCGGCTTTCGTCCTGCGGAGTTGGTTAATTACCGGATGAGTTTTAAGAACACAGACTAGATGAAAGCCAAATTCTCTTACGAGAACTTATGTTTAGATTGGGGTGGATATTTGTGTGCTTTCTATGAGAAGTGAGCATAGAGTGTAAAAATAGTGGCAGCTTTAGTGGTTAAGGTGTTGAAAAGTAAGGGTTCAATTCCCAGCACCACTGACCCACAATTGTTTTATTGGGTTAAAAAAAGTCACGCTGGGTAGGGGCATCTGCCAAATGCTGTAAATTAAAGTAAATGTAAAAAAAAAAAACCTATTGTCTCAGATTAAATCATACATAATTGTAATATATTATATTCTTGTTTTTAGTTTTTTGTGTATCCAAACTGTAATTTTAGAATTATTACTAAATTAGACTGTTTATTTATCTACAAATGTTAAAATGGCTACCGTTCCCATGTCTACCCCCGTCTTTAATTATCTTTTACAGTTTTTTTTAACTAATTACGCTTGCCTATAAAAAATTTTGTTATATGTTAAAGGTACGGCTAGATTTAAATGAAAGGCTTAATAAAAATATACATATATCGACAAATTAAAACCACACCTAATTACCCATCATGCATCTTATTTCTCTACGAATTAAATCCCAGGACGTGCGTAAAACACTGCAAGACGCTATCGACTGGAAAATATTTTGTTTCTAAAAGAGATACAACTTTGCAATTACATTTTTTCGATAGGTTTTCTCATCCGGCTGGCCACTTTGGATGAGAAGCTCACTGTACCGTGCCGTTCACGGTTCAACACACACTAGGTTAATGTATAGCGACGCTTGTTTCCTTTGTAGCCGCTTCATCTTCTCTGCTTTATATCCGCATGAGACGTGAGTCATAAGGCAGCGTCCTCGCTTGTGGCGGTTATCCAGGGAGAAATTAGAATGATGGCCCTCCTCCACTTTAGACAACAACGGCTGCTGATGCTGGACTTTTTGGCCTGCTACTTCGACAGGATAAAAAAAAAAATTAGGATCCATTTTGTAATTACAGAGGAGAGTGCACTTGTCTGAGTCAGCCACTTTTGTGGCTACAGGCTCAGTTCCAGATACTGCTAGTAGCAGATGTGAGTGTTTGGAAAGATTTCTGGTAAATTTACTGCCCCAATGCATTTCCTGGCCACTCTAAATGGGACAAATGAGTTTGTTTGTACTCTGTCCCAGGAGATGGAAATCCTTATAAGTTTCTGGGATGTTTGTGTAGAATAAAAAATGATGCATGCTGATGAAAGAAAAAGTAGCGTGATATTGGTGTTCTGTTTCTGTTATTTAGTTGCAACAGTCTGTTACCATCAGGCAACCGCAAAGCAGAATCCCAAAAATACCATGGCCATGTTTCTGGGTATTATTCATAGGATACTTTCAACCTGAACCCACAGTGTGAACTGTGGTGCTGGGAGACTACTCAACAATACAAAAGAGGCAAAAGAGCATTAGTTGGAGAACAAAATCCCTTTTTTTTCTGAGTTAGTCTTCACCATCTCCCTGGTTGTTAACTGAATGGTGGGGTAAAAATTGGCAAAGAACAAATTAGATCGAAAATAGAGGGATACACTCCACCCATTTACATCCAGAGCGACTTACATTTGTCTCTTTTATACAACTAAGCAACTGGAGGTAAAGGGCCTTGCTCAATAGGCCCAGCAGCAGGAATTTGGTGGTGCTGGAAATCGAACCCTGATCTACCAATTAGCAGTCCGACACCTTAACCACTCCTCTACCATTTCCCCCGGTGTCCTATCTATAATAAAGACCCACCTTCAGTGTTTCTAGGTTAGACTCCAGACCTACAGTGACTAGGGTTAATTTATTATTGAAGATAAATAAAAAGAGTGTAATTCTACATAATTAAATAATAAATTATTTACAAATAGTGTTGAATTATTCAATCGCTGTGGTTGTGAAACCCATGGATTATTTCTGATTCATCCATCAGTAAGTGAAGTGTAGTTTTTAAAGACTATAAGTACAATTATGATGTGTGTACTGTATTTTGTAGCAAACAGACAGCCAACTAATTCATATATATAAAATGAAATTTCTTTTATTTGTGGTTTTCAGTGTTACATTTGTGCAATGCTAAGAACCAATAAACTGGAGTGATTGGAATGTGATGGACAAAATGGAGACAACTTTAAGGGCCAGCAAAAGGGACATAGCCTTTTTTTGGAGAAAGGGTTGCAATTAACGTTAATGTTGGACATTAATATATAGGCTGTAAACACCAGATTGGCTACTATGGGTTGGCAAACTTGAAAAGTAAAGGACTTTTTTATTAATAAAATTAAAGAAAAAAAAAAAGGCAACTTCGAGAACACGTTACACCAAGCTTTTTCTGTAAGTCTAAAATTCTTTTGCATTTGGTTAAATATACATTTTGCGATTACGAATTTTTTAATAGTCCGATTGTATGAGCAGACTTGAAGATTTCCGGTGGGCCACCTCACTTCCCAAATGTCACCACTTCATCCCGCAGGCTTGGTTGGGTTTAGTTATCAAGTGCAATTGTTGGTATAGCAAGAATCTTTAGCAGAAGTTTGTGATCCGGACTTCTGCCTTAGTCCCTGCAGACCATGGCAAGACATGATTCACACGAAAGGAAATCCATGGTGTGAACATTCGCGTACAGAATGTTTAAACAGACACATCCACACTCTCGCACATACAAAAACTGGCGTTAAGGGGAAACAGAGCAAGTAATGACATTTTAAAATGCCGGTGGCTGTTTTTAGTGTGGACTACCGCTTTATCCTGGCTCAATCTGTAATGCTAATATAAAATCTTAAAGACCAGGGGCATCACTGGGGCTGTAGGGAGGGTGATTGTAGTGGCTCACACACTTCGGGGAGCCCCAATGATCTGTTTAATTAGTAGTATCGGTAATAAACATTTTTTCGTAGGGCCCAAAATTGCTAGCGGCGTCACTGGTGATGAGACACTGTCCATTGTTCAGGTTGTATGTCGATTGCTTCTAGGCATGCACATCCTGAGTTACTGACATTGATGTTGTGCCCAGGCAACTACAAAATGTATGCAAAACCAATACATTTGCTCGTCCCAGAACCTGATAAAAGCAGTTTTGCATCCATGCAGTGCACACTTGACTGTTTTTTTTTTTCAAACACTGAAACATTTGCAGCATAAACACTGACAGAAGTATTCAAAGACCTATAATAAGAGTCACCAACTGATTTAACGGCTGCGTTTGAGAACCAATATCTGCAACCAGGATACTTTGCTTCCTATATGTTTACATTGCATGGTTTACAAATAGTTGATTTGACCCTTGCAACTCTAACTGCTAACTAAACATAGGGTAAAACTTGGGGCTTTTCTGGTTAAATCATTCCATGGTTAATATTGTTGAAGATCATTGACAACCTGGATGTGAAGATTGGGCTTCTAATTTAGCCAACATAACTTCATCTAATTTACAGTAGCTTTAAACAATAGCATAGGGTCCACACATATCTGTTCCCAATCATCTTCTTCCCCTTTCGGCTGTTCCCTTCGTGGTCGCTACAGCAAACCGTCTGCCTCCACCTGGCTCTATCCTCCACATCCTCTTCGCTCACATCACACAACTGAACATAAAAAAAACAAAAAAAAAAAAAAAAAAACAAAAAAAAAAAAAAAACCAAGATAAAATAAAATAAAAACATCTTCAACTTTTCTTTTTTGAGCAATGACTAAAAACAAACATGAAAAATTGCATACAATAGACATCAGGCAGCATAGTCTCAGTGCTTTAAAAACACCTCTCGTAGGAGGCGGGAACAAAATCATCGACAAGAACCCTGAAAAGAAAGAAAAACATTTGAACTATAACATGAAACATTATTATAAATCTATGGCTGAAATGGCAGCAGACATTTAGGCAAATAACTTTACATTGTTCCATTGATCATTCTCCTAAGTATTCCTTGCACAAGGAATTCCAGGGGTTTGGGTCTTGAGTCATTAGTGTCTTTACCCCTCATATAATATTAGACATGGTCAAAGCAGAAAGAGCCACCAAGTCTTTCTGGTAAGGTTCAGTAGTTTAGAATCTGGGGTGTTGAGAATACTGGTCATCACCACCTTTCAGGTCGGCACCACCTTTCTCATTTCTCTCAACGTCCACACCTCGCTTTCCTTCAGTGCTGCTACCAGCGGTTAATAATATGGTTCATATAGTCTTCCGTAGACAATCGTGAGGATTCCGATTCACCGGCCTCGTCACGGGACATGGAAGAAGCTATAGATCCAGACGAGCGGCGTAAATTCTTCAGCCTCTGCTCATGCCTTTCCAATTGCCTTTTAAACATGTAACGCTGCTGGAAAAGGTCACGTGCATAGTCGTAGAGCTGAACATCCAGCTCATTAAGCTCCTCGATGCGCTGGATAGTGTCGTTGTCAAGGTCGACACCGGCCGCACGCGTGCTGTTGTACTGTACAAACGGTCGGATGAACTTAAGATGAAAGGTACGCTCAAAGAGGTACTGTGTTTTGCGTTGAAACTCTGTCAAACCAAAAAAGGCCATGTCACGCAGGTTTTTCTTGGCCGACTCCAGCAGGATCTGAGCACGATTTTTCTCGGGGATAAAGGACATGTTGTAACAACCCACCAGGCTAAGATCAGCGAGCATACGCACTTGCCGGTTGTTGGCCAAGTTGTAGGGGCACTCCATAAACTGCTGCAAGGTGCAGCCAGACCAGTCTGTGCCTTCATAGCAGGGCGGAAGCTCCTCTGGCGTGGGTGTGCGTCCGTCACACATGTGCAATGACGTCTTCCAGGTGGCGCCCCGCTGAACATGCCGCCACTCGCTGAGGTAGCGTGACACAGGGTCCCTCAGTAAGGTGATGTAGTAGAACTTCCTGCAGGAAAAAATAAAGGGTCAATTAAGACTTGACTTTTTTCTCACAAAAATAGTTAAAAAAGCAAGTATTCCACTATCCTGACGAATACTATTTTCTGTTTATCCTGCAAAGACATCATATATTAGGCTATTGAATGATCTTGACATAAAAGAACAGAGTATCATTACTTCCCGTCTACCGAATTAAATGAACTGACAACGAGTTGTGTTGTTTGATAACACTTTGCCCTTATTTCACATCTGTTACTGATGTGACTTTACATGATGTGCCCCCTCACTGTTTCAACTGGTGTTGCACCATGCAGATGTAATTTCCTGGCAACCCTAGGATATATGCAGATGGCCATTTTGGGAACGTGTACAAATCTGAAAGCATTATATCCGAAGACTTGCATAACAGACTGATATTACGCAAAGATTCCAGGCATTTGTCGCTGTTTGATCAATTACTAGCATTAACTTAACAAGCACTGATCACTTAAAAAAAACAGTTTGTAATTAAGAAACGGGAAGACGTCCAACCAAAACACAGCAGGAAAGCAGGTTGTTGTAAAGAAATAAAATTCTTCTTCGTGCCAGTTTTAGTCTATTAGTCACTACACAATTAAAATGAACACAGTAATGAGTTCCACATAGCCTATACTTGTCTGTAATTTTCCATTATTAAATTAACTGCAGAAACAGCTCCATCTGGCAATTTGGTGCGAAAAGAAAACAGCAGAGTGCTAAAAGAACACCTTTTCCCCAAATATATTTATGACATAATTATATCGCTTACAATGTGTCACTAATAATGCTACAGTCTCACCAATTAGCAGATTTTTTATAATTTACATATATCCCATGAAGATGCTAAACTCCTGAATGTAATTGGTCAGATTACAGCTGTGAATAAGAATAATGCATCAGCCTGCATGCAACAATATGTAATAATTTACATGTTTAAAAACTCAAAAAAATTTCATTCCTCTTTTGAGAAATCTCTTCTCTTCTAATTAACACAACGTTAACTTTTTCGAAACAAACAGCCGTTATGAGGATCGCAATTTTCAGCTTGTCGTGTGGTGAGCGATGGAACTTTACTTTGCAGCGTCCCCCTTTTGCACCATGTCATCCCGTGACAATAATTGCAAGAACACATGGCCTCGGGTGGGCTGCTTCTTTATTAGAGGTGGGCTTTAGGGGGTACAAGACGAACAGACACACTGACAGCATCCAGCCTACCTTCAGCTTCTTGGACAAAGTGCAGACATCGAAAGATAGACACACCAAGTCCATAGTGGGAAATAAAGGCAACACATACGCCTTGCGCGGTAATCTCTCTCTCTACTCTTCTACACACACACACGCACACACACTTTCGAATTCCTGCCTCACTTCTCTAACCCTCTGTGTTCCTGTATTCCTGCTTTAGGTTCATTAATAAAATCAGCTTTGACGGGTCTGTTTATGCTGCAGTCATTCTTCATTTTCAATTTAGCTAAAGAACATGCAGGCTCACGGTTATGCAATTTTTAATATTCTTTTGCGATTGTTGCTTGTCACACTGTACAAACATAATTTTCATGTCACACTGTAGGATCTCAGTTGCCATAATTTCATTATTTTAATTTGTGACATATTCCGTAACCCACATTATCTCGCTAAACAAAAACGAATTTGTAGCGGTGATTTTGGTAATGAAATGAATTACATTTCTTGTTGTACTGTCCGGACATTTAGGCAAATAACTTTACATTGTTCCATTGATCATTCTCCTAAGTATTCCTTGCACAAGGAATTCCAGGGGTTTGGGTCTTGAGCCATTAGTGTCTTTACCCCTCATATAATATTAGACATGATCAAAGCAGAAAGAGGCACCAAGTCTTTCTGGTATAGTTCATGCATCACCACCTTTCAGGTCGGCACCACCTTTCTCATTTCTCTCAACGTCCACACCTCGCTTTCCTTCAGTGCTGCTACCAGCGGTTAATAATATGGTTCATATAGTCTTCCGTAGACAATCGTGAGGATTCCGATTCACCGGCCTCGTCACGGGACATGGAAGAAGCTATAGATCCAGATGAGTGTCGTAAATTCTTCAGCCTCTGCTCATGCCTTTCCAATTGCCTTTTAAACATGTAACGCTGCTGGAAAAGGTCACGTGCATAGTCGTAGAGCTGAACATCCAGCTCATTAAGCTCCTCGATGCGCTGGATAGTGTCGTTGTCAAGGTCGACACCGGCCGCACGCGTGCTGTTGTACTGTACAAACGGTCGGATGAACTTAAGATGAAAGGTACCGAACTAGTATCAACATTTTCCCCGGTGGTTGGAAGTTGTGCCGCTAATTGTGTCATCAGGTCATTTGGTGATTTTTTTTTTTTTTTTGGTTCTATTGGTTCTTGGTTTGAGTCGTCACAGGAGAAGTCACGCAGAGCCCAAGTATCTGATAAACTATTGACACTGCCAGTAGTTAATTGGAGAAAAAGACAAACTGATCGCACTGGTTGTTAATCGGCTGCTGGAGACCATGTCAAACTAGCGTTGGAAGACAACAGATTTTAGGAATCCATTAGGATTTCAAAATTCATCTCAGACGACCAAATCCTGGCTAAAATCCCACAGTGTAAGCCCGGCTTTGGTCAAGGGTTCGACTTTTACTTACACCTGTGTTTATAGAGTTAGGATTTTTTTTCTTCACTCAGAAGATACCATATTTTACTTTATTTTTATTTTTTTTAAACAAAATCTTTAGTTTAGTTTTTAAACATCATGACTACCAGACGAATGTCCCCACAAGGTCAAAACTGTTGTATTTTCTTGAGAACCCATGGAAAAAAAAGATGTGAGGCTTTTTCTCTTTTACCCACACACACATGTGCTGTGATCAAGGATTTGCAGAACATGATGGATCTAGGCAGATAAAGCACCCAGTTAATGTTCTCTGAGCCCGACCCAGTGGAGACAAGGAGAGGTTGGTTAATGTCACACACCCAGAACTTTGACTGATGACGCTTATCAAAACCCATATGATGAGGGCAGCTCTGATATACGCCAGCACCCCGAGCGCAGACAGCCTGCTGGTCGTTAATCTGCTAATGACAGAACAGATGATTGAGAACGTTCTCAGTCAGCACATCCGTTCTTGCTCTCTCTCAAAAATAACGTCTTTCGTAATGAGTTCAGATTTATTAAAAAAAAAAAAAAAAAAAAAAAAAAAAGACGTTATTAGACAAACTGTGACCAAAGCAAACTTCCTGTTTTGACCATGTGGTGGCACTACAAACTTACAGAAATGATGTCATGGATCCCACATGTCTGGGTACAGTAACACAACACTGTGCCGCATGAAGAGAAGAAAACATGATCTATAATGTCTGTATAATGCGCAATGTGTGGGTGTGGTTAACCAAGAAAATGAAGGGCAGATGTGGGAGGAAGAATTGGATGAAGGTAGAAAAGTTTATTGTTCTAGATGATGTATTAGAGGAAAAGAAAGGGATTTTTAAAAAATCTTTGGTGTAGGTATGTCTCATCCACAAAACAAAATACATGCCAATAGTAGGTAATATCAAGCAGGGTTATACACCAGTAAAAGCAGATTTTGGTATCGTCGGTAATCAAAAAATGTTACCATATCAAAACAACTACCAAGATACAGACTACAGAATTAAAATGGTGCTGCTTCAATTTTTTGGGGTAAAGATGGTTTCTCAAATAGTTAGAGCGATGCACCAACATTAAAAAAGAGAAGAAAAAAAAACAACCAGAAAAGATTAAGACTAGTGTTGGCAGATTCTTTTGTTGATGAAAAAAATGCAAAAATTTTGACTGCTTTTTGATACAACAGGCGAAGGTATATATATATATATATATATATATATATATATATATATATATATATATATATATATATATAATATATATATATATATATTATATATATATATATATATATATATATATATATATATATATATATATATATATATATATATATATATGGTTAAAGAAGACCTGGGTGCAAGCCCCACCATCGCCAACTGTTGATCTAAAGACCAGAAAAGACCTGGGTTCAAGCCCCATGACCCACTATCATAGCTCTGACCCCAACTTACCAGTATGGGATATGCAAAAAAAAGAATTCCACTGTGCTGTAAAAAGTATATGTGACAAAGGAATTAAATTAATATTATATACTATATATATATATATATATATTCCAAACACTCTGCATTTTGTTATTTGGTTTAGTTTTACGCTGTAGTTGGGCTGGGAAATCTTTAATCCAATCTGGCAACACTGAAAGCAGAAGCGGGCATTGATTGTTTTGCAAAAATGTAAAAGAGGTACCAAACTCTATAAGTGTTTATCCTGGTAAAACATCTAAAATGAAAACACAAAAGTGCCGCTAGCAGTAATGTTGCAAGACGAGAGAAAATTGCAAGAGATAACCCGAAAGCTATACAAATAATCTTACATGCCAAAAAAACCTTGTACTCGTATTTGGTCTTCAAAAAATTGTATCGGTGCAACTCTTGTATCTAAGCGTAAATAGCATTGCTTATCTTTCATTGTCTTAATCTTTTTTTGTTGCATGAGTGTCACCTTGGCTTCATTGAATAATCACCCATTTGTTCCCAAGACCTGCCGCTATGATAACAACTGTCCTGTCACACTGAACATCCATAAAACAATATTGTTTGAGATCAGACAAGAGGAGATCTATAGATTATTGCTTTGAGGACTAGCGGAATATTCAAAGTTCTTATATAGCCCACTAACACTTATTGTCTGGCTTCTGGCCTAAAAATTCTTTTGCAGGTCTAAACACAAGTACCATGGGAGGCTCTTATTTGAATAAACAGCCTGAGCATGCAGGCATGTCTGTAATTACATTAAGCGAGAGACAGTCAGAAGAAGTGCATAGCTTGCACTGCATTAGGAAATGGAGGGGCGCATTAGCATTAGCTCAGGGATGAATGTGTCCTGCTCCGGTTAATGGTCGGCATCAGTCAAACGGAAAAATCCTGTGGGGCAAATAGGGTATTGGCAGTCTTTTTTTTCTCCTTACTGCCTTAGTCTGGCTTTCTTTACTCTGACACACATAAACTACCTCCTGGCAAGGTTAGCAGCCATCCTTTTTCACGAGGGTTAACAAGGTTAACCCTGTTCACCAGTGTTCCTCAGATCTATTATGCTAGTAGAAGATTTTCAATATGTATCAAAAAGCAGGTTATTTTATTACAAATTATGTCAAGAAAAGGTGGGTTTTACAGCTAACTCTTTCGGATTGGATCTACAACGGAAAAATGAAAAGAAATAGAAGATAAGGATAAACTGTGATTTATTCTTAATTTGAAATTACTATGGTAGAAGGTAAAGTCACCTTATTTATTTATACTTATTTATTGTACGTAAGTATGAAATTTTTTTATTATTATTTTTATTATTAAAAAGTCTTTAAAAAAGCTTATGACTGGATCTTGGCATGCCTGGCAGACATATCATCGTGGATGGCAGCTGAAACTTTACTCCAGTAAAACGGAACTACTCTTCATCCTGCTCATCATTTATTCTTATGCTGATCTCACCTTCGACTACTGCTTGCAACCATGTGGTCAATCTACTGTCCGTTTCCTCACTCTACCTCTAAAGGCAATTTGTCCTTCGGAGATGATTCAGAATGCAGCCGCACCAGTCAGTTTTCAACCTTACAAAATTTTCACACATCACCGCAATGCATCCACTGGCTTCCAGTAGCTGAATGCATCAGATTCATAACACTGATGCTTGCATTCAAAGCCAAAACCCGAGCAGCACCTTACTACCTCCAAGCACTCACTTCTCACATTGCACTTTACTCCCTTCAGATCTACAAGCACCGCTCGACTGATCCCATGATACACAAGGTAGGTCTGCCTCAAGACTTTTTTTTGTCCTAGCACCAAGATGGTGGAATGAATTTCCCATTAATGTCAGAACCGCGGAATCACTAACTGTCCCAAAGAGATGATTAAAGACCTACCTCTTCCTCAAATACCTAGAATTTGACATTTTTTTTAAATGTTGCTCTTTTCAACAGTTTTTGTGGGTTGTTACACTGTGTTTTGTGATCTAGCGTGCCAGCATTGAGCTTTTCAATGACGAGCAATTTTGTACATCTGAAAATACATCTGAAAATAAATTAGAAAAAATATTGTAAACACGGTGTGTCTATCATACATTTCTGACAATAATAAGTAATAATAATAATTCTATTAACATTCCAAAAAATGCTTGAAAACATGGCTAAGTGAATATGCTAACAAGGCTCCTAGCAATTCCTTTACATTTGATTGATTACTGTAATGTAACATTATAAACCAGAACATTTGTATTAAAGTGCATATAAATTGCTAATTCTCTTGCTAAAAACCTCCTGCTAGCCCTGTTAGCGATGCAGTCAATAATTTTAAGCTAGCTCGTCCGCCTCTGTGGTTTAAAACAATGTTTGATGAACAACTCTAAGGTAACATAGGCATTTAAAACAGTAAATAAAACCTGTTGCACTTCATGTGCAAACACCGTCTCTGGAGACGAATGTCGGCTAATCAATTTCAACCCGATGGGAGTTTCATCTACATAACAAAAGCTAATTACTGCAGCCTAATCAATCACCACATTTTAATTAGCTCCGGGAACTGAACTGCGAAAGAGTGCCTAGGAAAGATGCAACAGGAACACTATACACACTTTTAACATCCAACCTAACGTGTAGACATAGACACACACACACACACACACACACTTGGTATTGTTTACATACCAAAAAGTGCCTGAGGTTCTACATAAAAAGATGCCATTATTTCTATGATCTGATAAATGTTTGTCATGATATGTTTAGTCAACGTTCATCAACTTTTTTGCAAATGTTTTTAAGAGGTTGTGCAAAGAAACATTCAGATTCCTACATACATTTAATGATTTTAAATCATGCGATCAAATAAAAGGTAATTAATTCATTAGAAAGTCCTTCATGCACTTTTTTTGATCAGCATGAATGCGAGTTCCACAGACAGCTGGTTTTGCATATTTGGTAGATCCTAATAGTTTATTCAAAATAAGTAAACTGCTGCCGTTTTGAAGCGCTTATACGATGCACATTTTAGTTTTGTGACGCAGAGCTTCGAGTAGCTTTTAAGTACTTTAGAAAAACATTGTTCCTAGTTAGAAAGTGTCATTAAACCACATCCTACACAAAAACATTATTCTTCAAATTCTTCGAAACAAATTGTCATTCTCATGCTGCTGTGACTTTGCATGTCACATGACAATATCAACACGGTGGATGTAGAGTGGTAAAAAGAATCACTAATAATCTTACTGTATAAAACATACCGTGTCAGAAATACTTGAATATGGTATGTACCTGAGTAGTATGCGGTTTTGATTTTCTGAAATGGATATGAATTTTTTTTCTTCTTCTTCTTCTTTTTCTTCTTTCGGCTGTTTCTTTTTAGGGGTCACCACAGCGAATCATCTGTCTCCACCTAACCCTATTTTCTACATCTTCTTCACTCACACCTAATAGCGCTTCCTACTCCTCTCCTCCTTTGACCAACTGTAGCCCAATTTCCGCCGGCACCCTGTGGGTTAACGGCACTGGTAGTATGAAATTCTGAGGGATGATTCACATATTTAGATTTGGCAAAGTTTTACGCCGGATGCCCTTCCTGTCACAACCCTCTCTATTTATCCAGACTTGGGACTGGCCCAGAAGTCAATGGCTTGTGACCCCTGTGGCTAGATTGATATTAATTTCTCTTAAATTACTGTGTAAAATCCCTCCGGATAGTGATCTCTATAAAGTCCTACTTTTCTCTTACTCCCATACTTTTTGGGCATTTTAGTGTGTAGGCACGTGACACACAACTGACTACAATCAGCAACTCTTCTGCCTCATGTAGAGCTGGAATGATGTGAGGCTGTCTCATCTGTAGATAGATAAACTATTAATCATTTGCTCTGGATGGTTTGCGGTTTGCTGTCAAGGATATCGCTTAGTGCTTGCATCAAAAATGGTTTCATTTGCTCAGAATGTTTAGGAGTTGAATACTAAACACTAGAGCATCCAGAGAACCTAGCTAGAGGAACCATTACATAAGGTTTTTTTAATCCCCCCCCCCATTCTTGCAGCGACTTGACATTTAACTATAGAATCATCATTACCCCCACACACTATTGATAGCACGATGACTGCAGTGTTTCACTAATCCTTCATTCGGCTGCGCAATAACAAGTTTCATCCAGTTCATAAATAACTTTAATGATGGAATTCAGTAAGGTGAGTTTTGACAGCTAGTGTATAAGGAGTGTGGGAGGATGATGGAACCTGCAGGTTTTTGGCCCCTTCAGCAGGTGTCTTATTAAAGCGAAAGCTGAAATGCCTGCTGCTAAGATGCCCGCTGCTGCCTCTTTAGAGTAATTGGCCAGGCCAGCACAGGGCATGCCAGCATCTCATCGGAGCAAGTAAATATCCCATTTGGCTTTTTTTTTCCACCCCATACACCGCACACACCCGCCTGCAGCTTGCCAGACGGAACTGAAGCACATAATGAGAGCAGATAATGAACCAAGTAGGAGGAACATATTATGTAAGTGTGAAGGTGCACAGACAGCTCTTGAGAGCCAAATAAGTTCAGCAGATATTGACCAGACAGTATTGAGCTTTAGAAGCAAAGTGAAAGGCACACACTTTTCTGAATCAAGAAGGTTCCATTGAGCACTTTGGTTATATGGAAGTATTTTACAGCAGCAATGCTTTCATGTAAAAAGTGTCTTTCCACCTTCCGTCTAAAGCTACTGCTTTTTTAGTGCATTTTTTTACTATTAGCCATTAAAGGGCATTAACCCATTTAAAAAATGGACTACGATGCCTGAGAAAAGTTTTAAAAATGACTTCTGCTTTGTTTGTCTTGTTCTCACTTATAAAGTGAATATATAAAATCACAATAAATCATTTAATATATATTACATTCGACAGCAAGTTTCTTCCGCAGAGTTTTACACACAGTTTACATTCTAGAACCCCCATTTTAGATGTTTCTCACGCAACAAGACCTCAAGCATGAGCTTGCATGTGGGAGCTTTGATTGTCTCTTAATCCACCCAAGTTTCCTTTCAGTCAATATTGATGTCACTTGTTTTGACCAGCGAAACTGTAATGGTTTCTGTAATTCCAAAAAATTTCATCATACTGAAAATCACGCTAACGCTCTTTCCGCTGCTGTGTATAATCCTACATGATTTGCACTTCCCGAAAAACAGTTTATAAACAGTCGAAATCTCACCCGTCCTCTTGAGGGTTTGTTGGCCATGTTGTCTCTGGCTTGCTTATTAGGGTTATTAGGGTTATTAGGGTTACAGCTGGATTTCTGTTAAGCGGCTTTGTAGCAATGGCTATTGCTAAAATTGGTGTCCAAATAAATGTAAACTATAAAATGAAACGTCAAATTTTAAAGATAGCAAAATGTGGTCAATTTTTCCTTTTCCTCCATGCAGAACTGCGTATTAGCTAGCCTGGTTTCTAAAAGGCTCTCTTAGCTGCAAAAGAGCCTAATGACTGTTCATTGTGGCCTATGAAAAGAGAACCGCTTTCTCAAAGTCTGCTTTTCATAAGGTGGAAAAGAGTGGGCGAAGTGTTGCCCCAATAGATCCTAATTTGGAAATGAGCCTGCAGTCTAAGGCTGGGCCATTTGCCAAAAATGTAATCTCAATCCTTTTTTGCCATATTGATTTATATGATATTTATTACGATATATTAATTATTAATGCTACCAGCTCTATAAGAGCATCCCAATAATGACTAAAGCCACAAAGATTATAAGGCTTATTAATTGAGCCTCTAAGTATATTTTAAGACAACTTACTAAAATAAAGACAACAAAATTTAACCACCTGTGCTAAAAGCTGTCCACTTGGCGTAATGAATCGGTACTTTCCTTTTGAAAACAAGTCAAGTGCAGCGGCCATTTTGTTCGTTTTGTGTAGCGTTTGCCTCGTGTTTGCATAGACGTCGCAATTCGGATTCGCATTCTGAGCTCAGCTTCTGCTACATTTGTGGATGTCTATCGAAATATATATAAAGATATGTTTTTGTCTGGACTACATATTTCAGTAAATTAAATTTTTTGGAACTCTTCACTATGTAGCCACATGATTTCTGTTGGAATTTCATGTATTAATGGCTATTGGGGATGTAATAAAGAAATTAATTGTACCTGGTGTTTATTATATCTTGAAATGGTTAGCATCATTTAATTACAAGAATCTCAACTTTTTCTGAGTGCTATACGACACAAAGATTTCACTCATGAAACACAGTGTCCCGCTACGAGGACGGTGGAACGGCAACAGGTTTTAATCCATATTCAGTAAAAATTTACAGAGCTCATCATCGTTATTGTGATACGATATTGTATTGTTTATCGGCCCAGCTCTACTATGTATGTATATTTATGTTGCAATGTTGATTATTTTTATTTTATAATTAGTACTTAAGTATCTGTGCTGCTTATAGGAAGAAAAATATATATATTTCAATGCTTTTCCATTCTCTTACAAAGATAGTTAGATATATAGTGTAATTGTGTTGTATTAAAATAGTGTTTAAACGCACACTTGCTTTTTACTTTTATTTTAAGCCTGGGATCCTAAAAACTGTGTATAGGGAGCGGCGGTACTGATTTTATTAAGATATTCTTCAGTGACGCTTTGGATTTGCTGTCCTGGCAGTCATTACTATCCTCACGTGAGAATTGAAATCTTTCACAGCAAACATGTAATAGAGAACATCTGAAACATCTGGAATAGATTCGGTTAAAACCAAATATTTGCATTGATGACTGTAATTTGAATTTGTTATATGACTGTTATTTGTGTTTTGAAAATGTTTTACAATATTCCACAATACAAATAATGTCCTTTTTATCTAGGCTACCTAATTTTATTTTAGTCTACCAAAAAACTGACTGGATACCCGAAGAACTACCAAGAATTAAAGAAAAAAATACAAGACATAAGTATTTAAATAAACTTAATATTGGTGCAATGCCTTATTGGCAAATAGAAATAAAGAAAGGTATCATTGTCATTGTTAGCAAGTAGCTACATGAATATGTGTTTTTTTGGGTACAGTATATATATATATATATATATATATTTCTTAGATTGTGAATAGCTTCGGGGAATGACATTAAAAACTTTGCCTGGTCAAGTTGGACGCTAGAGAGTTGCGTTGGAAGTTTGTGCTACAAAAAATGTTACTATATAAGCATACATTTTTTAAAATGCTGTCATTTCTTTCATTTTTTTGAAAAACGGCACTGTTTACTTTGTGTATTCATCTAAAGGGTAAATAGATTACAATTTCTGCTAAAGCAAAATAGTACAAGCACACACACATAAAGATAACTCAACAATTCTTTACAACTATGATTAAATCAGATTCCTATAATAAAACTAATATCACTAAGAAAATATACACACGACAACCAGGTCCAACGGCTGTTATGTATTTGTTTGTCTCTAAAAGGCAGGAAGTTGTTTACAACTGGAGCACAGGAGCTTTCCGACATCGTGTCAGGAGGGATCTGATCCATCAGTCAAAAGTGTCTGCTTCCTGTTTCGCTGACAGCACAGAGCACCTCACAAACACATGTGTGGAAAAGCACAAACGTACACTAAGATGTCAGGAAATCATTCAGGAAGTAAAATCTTATCTACTATTCAAGTCTTCGACGTGAAGACAGACCCTGCTATTTTTGACACACATGCATGTATATTTGTCTATTTTTCTACTCGAATTTACCTCAAATTTAACAACCATAACAACTTCAAAAAAGCTTTGGTGCCTTTCATGGTACCTTGTTAACAATAAAATAGTCCTTCCAGCGTCTGTTCTGTTTTCTTTCTGTACAGCAGTGTCTTCTACATGCTGACAATGACTCATAAGAGCTTTAAATACAAGCAAACTATTGACAGGCTCAAAGCTATAATTGTTATTGCGAATGATGTGCAACCGGTGCCACTTTTAAACACCACCAGTCACGACAGAATACATTCTGGTCTATTATTTAGCTTCACTACTCAAAATAACTGCATTCCAGAAATATTTTAACAACCCAGAGACATCAGTAACCAGGAAAAAAAATACCAACAGCTTTTTAGCCTGCATTCTTTAGCATAGTCAACAGAGTGATTGCTTTAGTCCACCAGTCTGGTGTAGGACAGCTGTAATAGCGGGTATACACTACACCTTACTTGCGCGACAGCAACACAGGCAGACAAGTGACCCTGCTAAATCTCAATTTCGGTGTCTTCCCTGAGCGCTCTTGCGCGCACAAACACAGGAATACACACAGGATTTTCATGGTTAGCTCACTTAACACTGAATTGCCAACAGGAATAGCAAACAGCACAGCAGCAGGCAGCAAATTCCGGGAGAGCGGGATCGACTAGGCGAAAGAGAGAGAAAGGGAGAGAGAGAAAAAGAGAGAGAGAGAGAGAGAGATTTCAATGAGCTTTTGTAATAACAGAAAGGGCGGGCTGGCAGCCGGAATGATTTATCAAAGTTATTGCTTCACCTAATGAGAAAACATGTCACACTCCCGGCTTTATAGAAATGACAAGAAAAAACAAAACTGAGCGCGAACGAAGAAAGAAAGCAAGAGGGGAGGAAAAAAAGAGCCTTTGTCTCACGGGCAAAAAAGAAAACAAGCTGCCGGCTGAAACTTTATTGTAATAAAATGCCTGGAGCCGAAACGAAATATTAGATTGGTTGCCTCGAACTTTGCTTGTGTACAGGTTTTTTTAATAATTCACCTGACATTTGATATAAGAATATTAAAAGTACTTTTATACAGCTCATTTTTGAATAGTAGCGAGCTCAAGCTAAAATATTGTCTACCACATACCTCATGTATGAGTACTTGTAAGATAGTTGAAACCAATATGTCACTATTTCTATAGTAACAGTATACAGTAATTGCTAATAGACAATTTAATTCAATTTAATTCAGTTTTATTTGTATAGCGCTACGACTTAGCCGAAGCCTTAGCCATAGCTTTGGTTGAGCGAGTATGCCATAGAGTTGTCAGGGGCTAACTCCGCCTGTGGCACCCAGACTCTCCTCAACAGGAACGCTACTCTCTTGCTCGCTAATCCTCTCTAAAGTCTGGATGCAGTCCTCTAATGCTAGGATATTATCCGTCACACACCTGTCGCAAATAAAACAATCACTAACGACGGAAGAAAAATGTCTAAACAGAAGAATGTCTAAACTATATGACCAAAAGTTTGTGAACACCCCACCAGCCCACCAGCACAACGTTGAAAGCACACAGTTGTCTAGGATGTCTTACTATATTATTTTCCTCCAATGGAAGATCAAACGCTGTCCCAGCATGGCAATGTCACTGTGCACAAAGCCCTTTAAGCCCCACAAAGACATAGTGTGTTCTGATTGGAGTGGAAGAAGACATGTGTCCCCCACAGAGCCTTGACTGCACCCCACACCTCCTCAGCCATCATTAGCGTTTGAATGAACAAATTCTTATTGTCATGCTCCACAAACTATTGGAAATCCTTCACAGATCAAGGTCAATATAGGAGAACAGTGCAAAAGGATATAAAAAAAAAAAACATGTGGAGGTCCTAAGCAGGTGTCCCAGTACGTTCATCTATATCGTTTATGTCGATGTTATCTTCAATGTCAGCACATTGTAACAGTCTTCCTTCGGGAGGTTAAGCATTTTTTTATGGAATCGTTAAAAAATTAAGGATGTTGTAAGACCCAGTGCTTTTTCTCTTGGGTACGTTCTTTTAGATAAATTAAAAAAAATATATTCTATTGAGTTGCTAATTGCTAGTGGCTTAATCTGTATGAACAACACAATGTAGTAACAGGTGCAATTATTTCTGCTGTCAATAATTGGACACATGAAAGGACCAAGGAGGCAAAACTAATCTTCTCAAAATGCTGTGTGAATATGAATTAGGAAAACCCGGTCTTGCTGGCAAAGATTTTAAATGGGTTCGGATCCTGCTATTTTGTTTAAATTGCGCCTACAGTAACACTGGGAGCTTTTTCACATTTATATTATAACAAGACAGGAAATTAGCACTTAGGTGTCTTATATTTCAGTGCAAAAACATTTTCCTTTCACTGCAGGCATCTGATGAGCAAACTACACGAGAGATGAACAGAACATTAAAGTGCTATGGAAAATAACACTGTTATGTTTCGACGTATGACGTACACAAACATAAGCCCTTAAAGTAATACACAGTGCCTGTGCTTTTGTTTAAATGTGTAATAAGCTGGAATGGATGGAGGGCTTGTCTAGGCTGAGGTATCGATTTCAACACAGGCTGAGACTTGTCTGCCCAGTTACCCCAAGGCCCTCGACATACAGAGAAAGTCTGTGTTGCCTTCCATCATCATCCAAAAGAACAATGAAAAGAACATTTTTTTTTTTTTTTTTGGGTACTGCAGCACCTGGCATTCCTGTTTTGGCTATGATGAAGACAAGAGACTGCTGGGACATGGCAGACAGTACAGTTATTGTGTAACGTTTGCAAAATGAACAATGAACACCTGGTATTATTGCATTAAAAATGTAGCAATTTAAAATAAAAATCATTTGGCAGCAAAAATATAATAACAGACACTTTAAATTCTCAAAAAAAAATGATTATGCTGTTATTGATTATGTCGTTAAGTCACAACTTTCACACATTCAAATACATAATAAAGACTACAGTAATCTAAATAAACATAAATAAACAAAATAAACAACTTCTACTTTTATTTTTCTATTTAAAAAAGGGTCCTAACCAACTTTACATAATTTATTTTACATAAATAATTATGATACTGGTCCTGTGATGGACTGGCGACCTGTCCAGGGTGTCCCCCTCCTGCATTTCACCCTTATAGAGACGGCTGGGACAGACTACGGGAGATCCCCGTGACCCGGAATTAGGGAATAAGCGGGTATCGAAGATGAATAAATGAATGATACTACATTAAAGAATGGTTTACATTTTTTATTAACTGAATGTCAAATATTCAAGTACCTTACAACAACCATTGCTGTTCCTGGTTAAGCAGACAAAAACTCTGTTCCGTCCTGGCCTGTGCATCTGGGTTTATTGATGGATCTCTTAGATTCTGCTTAATCAAGTGTTAAAATTCATTGGCGACCATTAAACTGCGTTCAACTGTGTGCATCAGAAAGAAATACCCTGGACCATGTTGTACTACAGTACAAATGTCTGCATGTCATGGAGTCTTTACCACTCTGTCTTTCACAGATGGCATAATGTCGATGACGCCCCGGGGCTTGAGTCTCTGCCTGAATTTCATATTTTGACGCTGCATATTACACATACCTGCAAGCACCTGGCCATAGGGACAGCAGGATGCCAGAGCAGTTTAAACAGAGACCTCAACAGCAGATTGTGTGTGTATGTGCGCACTCTTTAATAAGAAAGGTGCTTATTGCTGCATGACTCATGCCGGGCAACATGTCTGCCTAATGAAAGAACAAAATAAAAATGGTTCTGAAATCTCAATGGAGAGTCATGTCACTTCTAGTCAAGTTTAAATAAAAAGAAGAAAAAGGGGGAATAATATTTGCAGAAACTTGCAGTCATTCCTGACAGAAAACTTTGTATAAGTTGTTAAAAAAGGGAAAAAGCTGCAGGGTATTTGAATAAAATCATAAGATGATACTTTGTGTGTGTGTGTGTGTGTGTGTGTGTGTGGTACTGGGGCAGTATGATAAGGAGCGACACTGCACTACAAAGAGCTGGCTGCAGCAACCTACGACTGGCACAGCAATCAAAGTAAGAGTGAGAGGAGCTTAGGCAAAGACAACCTGGCTTTAAATTCTGTTTTGATTCTCTGTCTAAAAGACTGCAGCACTCTAGCCTCTGGGTAGATATCACAGCTAAAAAACATGTCTTTTATAGGGAAAACTAGAGTAAACAAACATTTTGCTAATTTCGAAATCTGTGGCTGATACTCTTACAGGGTGATCACATAACCTTGAGCTTGTAAGATAATCGGACTCTGGTCAGAGTCACTTAAAAGCTCGGGACAGATTGTAATGAACACCAAATCAAATACATTAAAAGAACACGATAAGGGGACATACTTGGGTATGAAGACAAAACCTTCGGAGGAAAAAATGCATTTCCCTGTGGTGTAATAACTGATAACAAAATGGGACAATTGGGGTTGAACAGGAGGAGGGTTTTTTGCTGCTGACAGATACATCACCTTCTGGTGCTAGAGGAGGTGACAGCTGTGACCTACATTCCGTGTTTAATCCGAGCAGAATAACGTGAGCTTAGTTTAAACAAAGATTCCTTTCACATTGATTAAAAAAACTAAACAAAAATTTGCCTTCTTCGTTACCCAAAGTTAAAACGAACTTCATCTGGGTTAACTGAAAGGCTGTGTCCCAACGGGTCCGCAATACCAAACCCCAATGGTGCCATGATACTGTAGCCTGAACAATGCTTTCCTAGTCCTCAGGATCCATAACTATTTTTCTTTGCGCGGAGAGGCATTGCGGATTATACACTTCCTTATATAATAATTAACCTGAAAGATTCAAAGATACTACCACCAATGGGTGCATGGCTGGACAGTTTGGGAGCATTACACAATAGCTGTGGCCCAGTTGTAACCTGATCCTTAAGACAGCAACATTTCCAAGGGAGAAAGGAAATGTGACCTGGCAACTTGTGCCATTGTTTTAAAAAAGAGCTCAGGACTAAAAACATGGTATACCACTACAAGGCAACAAGGAAATTGTAGACTCGGTGTTCTATGACTTTTGAAACAGATTGAAGTTTTCTGTGATGCCCATGCTGATCATTTTAAGACACTCCCAATGTGCTTTCCTATTCTAGGTGATGAAGGGAAACACAATGCAAGGAAGGACAGATGAGTATCTTTGTGGACTGACAACTCTATCAGAAAGTCATAGCCACATTTTTTCCTTAACCCTTGACTGCTGTCAGTTTCCCACTATTACCCGACCACCATATACCCCAGACGTTGATTAAAAACCACACCAGAGGGGTGTTAACAGTTTGTCTATCAGGGTAGCACATAGACCTGTAGGAGGCGAGTATAGAAAAAGCCAGATCTTGAAACCTCTAAGGGACAGACTAATTTTCCGCTTGATTCACAGAGTCTTTTCAACGAGCTTCTACTTTTATGAATATTTTTTGTTCTTGCCGTTCGTAATTAAATATAGGTTGAGGCTTTAAAGAATAGCACTCCAGCAGTGCAGACAACATTTTAGATTGTACTTAACTTGGCCAATTTCTTTCTCTCATTTTGAGTTAAAACTGATATTCTCATGTACGACTGCGAGTAACCCCCCTTGAAACACACATTCCTGCAATTCTCAACCTTTGAGCATGTTGTGGGTTGTACGGTTCTTTAATGTTTGATCACTTGCTTGTCACACAATTGTGCATGTTTCTGTGATAGATTGAAAAAGCATTCCGTTTTACAGGAAAAGAACTGCTTTTTGGGTGCAGGGTCCCAGTTTTTCAGGTTTAATCCTTTAATTTGTCACTGGCTCATCTTTCTAATGTCTCCCAAGATACTTTCAAATGGGGTGGTGTGTCACTTTCATGAATTCCACAGAGACGCATACAAACAAACACACGTATACACATGCACACGCTGTTGAGAAAGTGATGTAATTAGAAATGGTCCCCCTGAGCGGCAGGATGCCTGCATTCCGCCTGTCGAGCGATTAAATAATTGGTCTCCAGGAACTCGTTACTTGAGCATCAGGCCATCGGCCTAATGACAATATCTTTATGCCAATGTCCCCAGGCCTCATCACTCCAATATCAAGGAAAGTAAACAAACATACTGACATACTGCAGGAAAATAAATGTCATTTAACCACTCGGTGCATGCTGAGATTGGAAAAAACTAACATTTTCTGACTGGTTTATATTTATGGATTTCAGAGCTGGATGGGTAACTGGGACAAATTTAGAACACTGCCAGAGATCAGTTTGACATTGGGTCTGACATGGTGGTACCTACAAAATCATTTTGGCTAAAAGTCATCAAGAAACGCAAAGGAAACAGGTTGTGTTTTTGTGAAATTAAAATCTTTAAAGAAAAGGTAGACACTGTCACATGTCATGAAAACACCCTTCTTGCAAACTCCATTAATTTAGTCATTGTGCATTTACGTGTGACAGATACAAATCGTGTAAAACAGAAAAGAAGATGATTATGTTACAGAAACTGTCTTGATCTGCAAATACACATCAATTAATAATCAGCTGCTCGACTGATCAGTCTTCAAAAAGCTCTGAGTAGTAATGAAGAATATATGATTGGGCTGGATGTTGTCCGCCATGGGTCAAGTAGCCAAAGCACAATGATACCATGCATTTTTTAACGTTAATTGTAATTTCAAGGTCTCGTTTTCGCAGCTGAGGTATTTTGCATTTCAGTATATCAATGTTGTGTATTGTTTGCGAAATTAATATTTATGGTAAAATGTCACAGTATACGAGTGTAAAGAAGTGATGGCAAGTTCGGATCAGTTTACCGATTCTGACTAACAAATTGTTTATCTGCGTTTTTTTGTCTATTATTAGCTCAACCCACTTCTTTCCTGCCAACTTTTCGGGTTTCATCACGTGACTGCCTCATATACTTAATATATGCAGTCAGACTCCCACAAGAGTTTTTAAAAACTGTCTTTCGATAATTTTTCTCAATATTAAACATATTATATGTATTATATTAGTTTTATTGACTGTAGGATACAGAGCCAGGAAGTGGTCCTGTGATAAACGAACGAACGAACGAACGACTCGTCCTAAAGAAGTTTCTGGCTCGTAGGTTAAATTAAATTTGGGTTATATTTAAAATGATTGAATCGCAACTATTCGTTGTTCCCGAGTCGTATTAGCGACTTGTTTAAAATGAACGAATCATTCATGAACGAAACATCACTTGTGTAAAGGAGTTATGGAAGCAGGACAAAGCAGGGCAAACTTTATGATTAAAGCAGTTTAAATATATAAAGGAAAACAATAAAAAGGGGTCAGTTCTAGTTGAGTGGACTTGTTAAAGGCAACAAGTCACCACATTATCACCTTGGCATATGCTGGTAGATGAGACGATTCAATGTAGGGCCGTTCTAGTGTACATGGGCAATTTCAAAGTTTGCTAAAACTCAAGCTGGTCCTCATAAATATCAATGCATGTCAACACTGAAAACACAATTCCAATTTATATTTATTAGCAAGAAATTATATCCATTTTTCATAAACAAACTGACAGAGAAAAATTCGATTTTAACCCAAACATCAAAATAAAGCACTAGGGAACACTGGAGGTACCTGAGAATATAGACAGAAAACGAGCAATTTCTAGGCAGAAACTTTAATTAAATTCCCACACAACACACAGTGACACACAGCGATTTATCTACAAGGACAGAGTGACTGACTATTTATCTATCTTACAGTCTGTGCTCTAATATTATGTCGTCATCATTCATACTGAAAGTCAAGCTGTTTGGTAAAAAAGAGCTAATCCATCTTACACGAGGGGGGGGGGGGGCGGATGGAGTGGTGAAAGACAAAAAAGGGTGGAACGTGGATAGAGGTGCAACGGTGGCGTAAAACTGATTCCTTAAAACGGCATGCCCTGAATTATTTTATGCATTTGTATCATAGCAATTCGTTAACAAAAAAATTTTACTACGGATTTTTCATCCATTATAAATAAAAAAAAATAAATATATATATATATATATATTATATATATATATATATATATATATATATATATATATATATATAGCATCAAGGTACTTTTTTCGCCGATTTTTTGCATATTATTAATTTCGGAAGTACTACTTGCCATGCGTATCCTTTTTCGGCATACTATAAAGTATGGAAGCAGTATCACTCATTCATTCATCTTTTAAACCAGCTTATTCCCTAATTCGGGGTCACGGGGATCTGCTGGAGTCTATCACAGCTGTCTCTGAAAGGAGAAAGGCAGGAGGGGTACACCCTGGACAGGTCAGCAGTCCATCACAGGGCCACACACACTTACACTCACTCCTATGGGCAATTTAGAATCACCAATCAACCCAACATTCATGTTTTTGGACTGTTGGAGGAAACCGGAGAACCCGGATTAAACCCACGCAAACACGGGGAGAACATGCAAAATCCACACAGAAAGACCCCTGCCCAGGAATCGAACCGGGGACGTTCTTGCTGTGGGGCAACAATGCTAACATTGTGTATCATTATTAATAATTACATTCTAGTAGCCAAGCCAGTCAAATTGTTTTGGTGTTAACAGCAGTCAGAGCTTTTTTAACCAAACGAATAATTCCACCCCTAAACCTTCTGACTCTTTTTCTGAAAAACAACACTAAACCTCATCTCTATAAAAAAAGAGCGATGTTTTAAAGTAAATTTAAAGTGGATTAAAAACTCAATTTCTTCCTTTTTTATCTACTTGATACAGAAGGAAAATGTCACCAATCTCTGTCTCGCTGGCTCTATTAAAGCTATCTCCAGACACAGGCAGGCAGAGCTACTCGCGCTGCCCACAGCCTGGTGTCAAGCACCTTCCAGTAAAAACAGGAAGCGTCCAAAGTGCCTCAATGAAATTAATTAATCGCAAATTATTTACCCAAGACTGGTGGGCTGAAGCCGTGCCTCTTTTACTCTGATATATGACAACTCCGATATCAATGTTTATGCAGACACACGACAAATGTCACCTTTGTCGCTTTTTCTGCATTGCGCTGCAGCATCTCTCCTCATGTTTCTCTCTCACACACACATCCATACACTTGCGTTAGTCCTGTTAAGCTGCTTATTCATTTGGCAGAAAAGATAAGCTAATCCGAAAACCATATTTACACATGTGGGAGACAGAAATTAAAGTTGAACATGTGCACTTCCTCGAAAAACTGTCTGGATATCGCAAATCAGCCTTGCTGCTCTGGACTGCTGGTATATTATTATTATTAGATCAAAGCTTAAAAACTGATAATCTGGTAAAAGTTCTCAGGGGGAAAAACCTCAAGTCATTTTTCATCTCTGCATTGACGATGCTGTCAGGTTGAAGCACTGATGTCAATGTACAACGCTGACAGAAGAGGACTGGCAGGAGGACATTTCAGGAGGTTGTGAACAGGTGCACTGTGGGAAGGTGAGTTCTTCATTTCATAGAGAAGCACTAAGCTGTGTTCGCACCTTTTTTTTTTTACCTGAAACCTCCAGGGCACATTTAACATGTAGTCATTTTGGTAGCATGCTTTAATATACAAAAGTGTTTCCACTAATAATCAGCTTTTATTAGTAAAAAAAAAAGTTGCAGGGCATTTTTTAATTTCTTAACCCACCAGGCTGCAACTAAGAGAGACAGCAAAAATACACAAATGTTTATTTGCATTTTAATGTGTGAAATAAATATTTGGACTGTTTACAAAACAAGACTTTTTATTTGGTGGCAAAAACCTTTCTAGTTCCTTACAAAAAAAAAAATTAAGACGTTTCCTGTACTTGGCCACCAGGTTTGTTCACATCTCAGGAGGGATTTTGTCCAAGTCCTGACCTTCAAGTTATCAAGGTTTTTAAGGCTGACGTTTGGCAACTTGAATCTTCAGCTCACTCCACAGATTTGCTATGGGTTAAGGTCTGAAGACTAGGCTAGGCCACTCCAGGACCCTAATGTGCTTCTTCTTGAGCCACTATTTTGTTGCCTTGTCATGCTGTATTATCCATCCACGACCTATTTTGCCCTGGCTGAGTGAAGGAGATTCTCACCCAAAAGTTGATAGGACACGATTTTGGTTTTATCGGACCGCAATACCTTTACCCGGTATCCTTTGAATCATTTAGCTGTTCATTAGCAAACCTCAGACGGGCTTCTATATGTGCTTTAGTAGAGCATTTTTACAAACTAAGACTATAAACCACATATCGTTTAAACTCCTGTCAGTTGCTTTTGGGCAAAAAAAACCCCCATGTGTTTTAGGAAGTGTTCCCTCCCTTACCATAGTCTCTTGTAAAAACAAGGATGTATTTATATATCATGCATTTATCCTGCTTATGTTCATTTTGCCAGGCAAAGTCATCTAAAGGCAACACGTGCAGTCTGTGTGAAACTGGAGATGGATTTGTGCTCGTCTTCCAAACCACACTAAAAGATATCCTGTAATAAAGCAGGTCTCTATGCTGCTGTAAGTGAAATGTAAAGTAAAATTTGCTGCAGTTATCAGAGCATCACTGATTGACCACAGGATGACAACATGAGCCCGAGTCCATTACTGATAGGAGCCTGAAACTGCTGTGATCATCTTCTATGCTATTAGTTGAGAAATTATTGGGATTGTAACCTAATCCCACTTCCTGCCTGTTTGTCAATACTGTATTTTCTATTTATGCTTCAGTCAGACAGCTGCAGAACCAACACCCTTGTGTGTCAAGAACCTGTCAAAGTCCTGACAAATTTAAAACTGAAATAAAGTTTAATTCCCAGGACCACCAAGCTGTCAAGACCTTCAATTCTAAATGCCCAGTTGTATAAATGGTAAATTGAAGATGCTTAGAGAATCTCTTGAATGGTAGGTTAATGACCTTCTAAAATTTTGCTCATCATTGGACAGGTCCTTTAATAGATGGTGCAGAAAAGAACGAAACCATTTAGACTTGGCAAAGAAAGAGTGGTTTGTCAAAGACTTTCTTGAGGATGTACTATTTATTCTTGGGCTAAGCTGACAAATTCACCGCAAATATTGCCTCAAGCCTCAAGTTGCAGGGAAACAACACTTGAAGATACGGTTCTAAAAGAGCTAAAAGTTCTTGGTGTACTGTAAACACACTTATCAAGAGATGCGATCGGAGGATGTAACATTTTCCAATCCCCTGATACCGTCCTGTCAGACCTGACTCTTTTTGCTTATGTTGAATGCAGTACAAAAATACAGAGCACAAGCTGTTTCACATTGACAGATGTTTTCGAGCTCCATCATTTCAGCGTGTATGACAGACAGCTTTTTTTTTTTTGAAGTAAACTCTCGAGTGTCTGCTTTTCATTGCCCTTCTGTGCCCATGAAATCAACGCAGGGGAGACCAGATTGGAAATGAAGTTGGGCTTGAGTTGGCTAAGGCTTAAGAAGTTAAAAGGTTGGAGAAGAAACAGGGACATTATGGCTTGCAGTTTCTACCCTTTGAGCCAACAGACAAGGGGGGAAAACACAGTCGCACAAAAGGTTTACAGGAATTCAGAAATAGAGCTCTAATAAGCCAGCCAAAGACAACAGTGGAAAAAAAGAAAGAAAGAACTTTCAAAGAAATTAAACTCAAAAGATTTATTCTCTTTTAGGTGAAACCTGATAGTTACAGTACCAAGTGAGTTTACAGGATTTACAGGACAAGCTGACCGTAAGCATCCATTTTAATCTATTCTACATTCAGTTCAGTACAATATGTGGTTGGAATGCAGCCCAGTGACCATTTTATGAGCCCGACGTGATTTTGCCAAGTAGGATGTGATCCTGGATTAACATAATTTGTTGATCCTGAATCAACATTTCAATTAACCAATCATAAGCATCTGATGTCATTAGTGTGTGTCAACCAAACCTGCCTAAATTTAATTTTCCACCTTGTAAACCAAAATATATTATTATCAATGTATTATTTGTAAATAAAAAAGGAACTCTTAAATGACATATGTAAGACCGATGTATGTCATATGCTTTACTAAACGATCAAGTGCCAACTCAAAAACAACAACATGTATGTGTAGTGTTATTAATTTGTGAGCATTTTCCTCCCCTTCATAACAAAAACGTGTGCCGTAAAATGTCCACAGTCCAAAAAGATGTATGTTAGGTTAATTGGTGATTCTAAATTGCTCATAGGAGTGAGTGTGAGTGTGTGTGGCCCTGTGATGGACTGTCGACCTGTCCAGGGCGTCCCCCTCCTGCCATTCGCCCTTTCAGAGATGGCTGTGACATGTAAGCTGTGAAATGTAAACTCTGTTTTATTGTTAGAATTTAGCTTTATTGCATATTTCACATTTCATTGTATATTAGAGATTGTTTATGAGTCATTGTCTGGTTTCATGAATGTTTATTCTGGACCATCATAACCAGTACAGTCTAAATGTTACTGGACTATCATAAATTATTTTAATCTAGTTTGTCTAATTTCTTATTCATGCGATACAATGTTAATCCAGGAATCGTTATTGTCAGTAAATTAAATTTCCAGTCTCAGCCGATAAAATAGTTTTCAGAATTTACTCAGTTAAAGTTTTTCAGTTTGTGGACGAAAAAGGGAAAGTTTCAAAAACGGATTGCGGCGGGTTTGGTTGGCACGCGCTAATAACATCAGCTGGTTATAATTAGTTGATTTTAAACGTTAAACAAAGCTTTTCCTTTTAGGCCAATAATGAAATAAAAACAGATTTAATATAATGCATTTTATTACACCCCTATTGTAAACCATCTCATAGGAGGTCTTTGGCTGACTTTGCTTACAATCTCTTCTCTCTTGTGTGTTGATTTTTGTGGTCAATCAGATCATCCAATGCCAGCGCAGATATGATTTAGAACATGCTTCAAAAAAAAGTTGTGGGTAAAGTTTGTTCAAGTCGATATAAGACACTTGTATTTAGTTGGGTTGAGTCTCCAAAACAGCTTTAATAAAGAATGAGTCATAAGCGAATGCATTCTTGTTTACCGGCTCCAGTTCAATAAGCATAATTGGGCTTCATGGACACACATCCCTTTTCCTCTTTCTCAACACTTTCTCTCCCTGACGACTTTTTCTCTGCAGCTAATGAGACAGACCAAAATATCTCAGAATGGTGCATTGTCTCAAGAAAAGGGAAACAGGCATGCCTTTGCCGAGGAGACAGGTCCTTTCACCCTCAATCCTAAAGGAAGTATTGACATGGGCTCTCACCTCCTGCACCTGTTTCACTTGACTGCCATGGAGTCTGCAATGGCAAATCGATAAGCTGCCTTCAGCTGCAGGCAGGCAGGTTAATAGGCACAGAGGAAGGAAGAAAACGATGGACGAATAAGGGCAAAAAAAAAACAAAAAAAAACAAGTGGGATGTGGTATAAAAATAATGCAATGAAAAAAAAAAGAAAAAGAACAGGCAGGGGTGGGGAAGGATACGGATGAGGAAAGAATCTAAAGAGAGCAGGAAAAATAAACAAAAGTTTCAAAAGATACCGAAGGTCAAAAAAGCCTGGAGGCAGAAAGTTAAGTGAAAATAATAAGTGAAATATAAAGCCAGACGAGACTAGAACGAAGGTGCCCAGTCAGAAGAGAACCAAATAAAAAAAGTTAAAAAAAAAAAAAAAGAGTCTCTTCAGGGAATAAGCTTGGTCTGTTATGACTACAGATCCTTCTACTACCCTAAAGAGCTGTGAAAAGAAGGGGGACGGGAAGACTTTTTTTCATCATTGCACCTACACAGCTGTGAGACCACCAACAAAGACTTTAGTCTCTCACACCTTTCATGCCTGACCTTTAGCACCTGAGCAGTAGGTTCCAGCACAAAGACGTATTCCTGCAGACACATTTAACGGACAAGGTGTTGATGGGAAGCCATAATTCCTCTTTAGTGGTCAAGTTAAGGAAGAAAAAGACAGGTGCAGGTGTAACCTAATCTTGAGTGCCCTTAAGGCTGAAAAGCATTGCCGGTCATTTTATTTTCGCTTACATTTGACGGGATCAGGCGCTAAATATCACCGCATCTGACATATAAAGAGCCCTAATAGCATCATCCAGACATCAGCCTGTCATGTCTAATTATACTTAGGAATGTGAGGTCATGAGGTCTTGCGAGGCGTCTTCTATTTTGGCAGA
Source organism: Bagarius yarrelli (assembly GCA_005784505.1). Lineage (NCBI taxonomy): Eukaryota > Metazoa > Chordata > Actinopteri > Siluriformes > Sisoridae > Bagarius > Bagarius yarrelli. The sequence continues at coordinate 226,149 of VCAZ01000106.1, forward strand.
GGTAGTTAGTCATCCTGTCAGACCTGAAGCCTAGTTGTCAACTAGTTTATATACAAACCAAGTGTTTGAGTCATGATGGCATAAAGCTTGTGTTTATTTATCTACAATTAACTGTAAAAAAATAATTTAAAACAGTAAGATACGGTTTAGATAGTGGCTGACTGCGGTGATATAACTATTGTAATAACTATTGTGTAATAACTGCTGTGTAATAACGGGAGCTATGTGATACATATTCTAACTTAAAGAGAACATGTATGCTTAACGCAGATATTTAATTAGCCAAACCAGAATGTTTTCGTCTTTATGGGCATTAGCGGCTCTACCACTCTCTACCTGTCATGGTTCCATGACTGCCTGATAAAAGGTACATCACACAGCATTTGCTATCAAATGAATACTTCTATTTACTGCATAATAACTTTCAAAGAAGGGTTGGGGTTAGGCAAGAAGCCAAAATTTAGCAAACTTGAGCGCTTTGGGGGAATAGGCTAAAAATATCGGTAATGCTTGGGAGGTGTAAGTCCGTAAAGGGATAGCAAACAAAATCTCAAACCATAAACTGTAATTGACAGGAAACCAATAATGGGAGGCCAAAAGTGGAAATTTATGTGATATCTTTTTTTTAGCATGAGTCAATTACCTTGTGCTACCTGTAACCATAGGAAATTAACTATCTACTGTAATTATGCCTTTAAAGTAAATGATCTTAAAAGTAATTTATAACTTTAGAGTAATGTTTGCTTTTGAGTCGGCACTCGGTGGTCCTCAGTTGTTAAGGTTTTGGGCTGCTGATTGATTGGAACCTTGAAGAAAATAATAAATAATATATAATAAAGTAATGTAAGTTGATCTTGATATGGGCATTTGCTAAATGCCAGAAATTAGATACTGTATAATATATGGCAGAAATTTTAGAGCAGAATTTGTGGAGAGGTCTTGTGAAGGGTGATTTGGGAGCGGATTTTTAAGCCTCTTGTGTCCCACACAAAAAAAAACCAAAACATTCTGTCCATCCCAGTCACACGAAAAACCTAAGGGAAAAATCCCATCCCGTCCCGATCCCAGAAGAATAACGCCTGTTCCCTTCTTCTCATTTCTTGCCCTGAGCAGGCTGCTTTACATGCGTGACGCTACAGGCTAGTCGGAAATGGCAATCAATAATGTGTCCACATGTCCTGCAGTTGGCATATGGAGTTTTCAAACTGTCTTTCTTAACTCAACTTGAAATTTTTTGTAACTACTTTAGACCACCCAGAAATGAAACTGAGGTGTCATTAGGGTTGCCACTTTTTATACAAACAAATATAAAGGACGACTGCCATGGCGGGGACCACACCCCCTGGGACCAGGATGAAAACCTGTTTTCAAGAAAATAAGACGGACTCCATTTGACGTTACAAAAAAACTATTTTTATTAAAATCAGTTGGAACAGATGCTCTCAGTTTCTTATTATCACGACTGAACAGACTTTTCTAATGGTCATATGATAATAATGAGCAACTGAAAGTCGGAAAACAAAACGACCTTAAAGGAACTCATGAGATGAGAACCATATGTAAGATTTTATAAGCTTATTAAACTAACAGACCCGTAATTTATTAACTATAAATTAACACTGACACAAAAAATTTATATATATATACATATACAAACATTTGTAAATTTAGGTACAATACCATCTTTATTAATTTAATGTATTTATGTAATAATTTTTTCAGTTTTTATATAGCTGTTTGATGTATCTATAGTTTCAAAGGATGCAATTGTCTAGGGTTAGTTAGCGTAACATATAGTTGTTTATGTACTTAAATCTATGTTAAATAAGTATTAAATATATTTCTCTCCTATCTTATATAAAATTAATGCTTATGTGTCTGACTGTACACCTCAGCACTGATTAAGAAATTATATTAGAGATGGGATTCATTTAACATTATTTCCTAAGAAATATGAAATAATTGAGGTGATTAGAAAACTGTCATAACATTTAACTGCCTCAGGAGATGCCTAAGGTACGAACAACTGTGTGATGGAGCTGATTTCTGTAAGCTCTAACATCGAGGAATAGTTGTGCGACAAAAAAACATTCGCAAAAAAAAAAAAAACAACTGGCATGATACTTATTTCCTCAGACACTTTCCAGACATGTGTTTAATTTGTCCCACTCTCGTCGGTACTTTTGCAGTCGCATTTGTTTCACCTCTAAAACTTTTGGAGCTCGACGCAAATCCGGATCTTCTAGGACCATTGTTTTAAATCGATTCTTTTGCTTTATTACATCATTACCATAACTGCCAAAAGACCCTGTGGCCCTATGACCCTGATTGGCCCTTGTTGATATTAACCCAATCAAACTGATGATGGCAGTGAGTATTACCCAATCAAAAGCATAAAACGCGCCTTGACACAATTATTATATTATTATTATTATTATATTACATGCTGCACAATTTAAAAACGCAGTTCTGTTAAAATTATAATACACAGTTTATTTATATAAAAGGTATATTTGGTTATAAAGTTGGTTATTATAGTGTTATTACGATTCCCAGTCCCGCTCACTCCCACTGACATTTTTCTCTTCCGGTCCCAGTCATGTGATTGTTAGCGAGTTTGTTTTCCATCATGCAGGTTTCCTGAAAAAAATGTCAGCCTCGAGTCCTTTGTTAGCCTCTGAATCTGTAAAACCTGGTAATATGTGCAAACATTTTCAGCCTGCAATTCTGAAAATAATCCTATCGAAAATGGAGGAAAACATATGTTTGCACCAGTAAAAACCTCCTGTGCATCAGTAAAATCCTGAGTTTGAGTTATAATTTATTGTATTTGTCAGTGAATAAATTTAGATTGACAATCCCAATAAAGAAACAATAAAGACTGACAATAAAGAAATAAATTGATATGCAACAACTCGAGCAATGTTTGTAAAAGCAACCATGCCAGCGTGTTGTTGTGTTTATTTTCAATGTGCAACCTTTCACGCAGAAGTGTCCGCACGCAGCTGTGGTGGGCTGTGAAAAAATTACAGAACCAGTTCTCGATGTGGGCAGGTATGCACCTGTACATCGCAGCCGCACTTTTAAACTTTTTTCAAAGGTTTTTTTGGGACATTTATTGATAGGATAAAGAGATGAAATGGGGAAGATAGAGAGAGGTGGGACCAGAGCCAGAATCAAACCCAGGTCGCAACAACTTGCGCATGTGGGTGCCAGCGCCTTAACCCACTACACCACGGCGCTGGCCAGCACTTTTATACTTTTAACCTTTAGCCAGGATTTATTTTTGGCATCCCAGGCAGTTTAATATTTGTGAGGACTAAATAAATGAAAGAGTTTTAATGCCTCGCAACGCCCCTGCTTTCCCCCACAGACTCTTGCTAATTAGGTAATGATATGTGTTTTGCATTGGAAGCTCATTTCGAAGCATGTTTCCACCTTTTCAGCACTAAGTGAAAATGTTTAAGCATCTAATTAAGACTGAATGACAGCAGCCAGCGTTGACAGATATGTGCTGTTTCATGAGAAATCTATATTTAAGTCAAGCACACAGATGCCACACAGCGCTCGCTTTTCCACCGGCACAACTGCCCAGCGGCCAAAATAATGGTAATGTCTGGCCATAGTGGTGAATATGGTCAGAAATCAATACAAACTAGGACTCAAGCTGCTGGAAAGGAAAAAAAGGGAAAAAAAGAGATAGTTTTCTAGTTATTGATCGGAGGTGTGAGAGCAAGCAGGTAGCCTTCATGTAAACCAGGGGTGTCCAAACTCGGTCCTTGGACACCTGAACCAAGTAATCAAGATCTTGCTAGGTACACTTGAAACTTATAGGGAGTTGTGTTGAGGCAAGTTGGAGCTAAATTCTCCGAGATTGGACACCCCTGATGTAAACGCATGCTTACCTTAAAGCAGGTAATATATCCCTCAATTGCTACCCAAGCCGTATACAACAATTAATTGTTAAGCGAGTCAGAAACACTTCCAAGGTCAGTTTTTATGGATGTAAGATTTGACAAGATTAGAGAGAAAAAAAATGAAATGCATCCTCTGATCATTTATGACCTTCCAATTTTAAACGAGTTTATGATCTGATTATAATACCATTCATCACTAGAAGTTCTCGCAAAGCTATTTCACGCTGTCAGCGAGTCCTAACATGAAACGCTGCACAGCGTTACATTTATGTCCTCGAATTAACCTTTCATCTGTAAAAAAAAAATATATATATATATGTACGCCAATAAACTGGTTAGAAAAATAATCCACTCCCTTTTCCTCGTCAAGCAAAAAACATCACATGGCAAAGTGCAGCTAAATGAAATAACTGCTAGAGGATAATTATTCGAGATAATTGCTCAGTTGTATAAAAGAGATAAGTCGCTCTGGATAAGGGCATCTGCCAAATGCTGTAAATGTAAATGTGTAGAGGATCCTGATGAGTGACAGAACATTTTAAAAAGAAGTAAAGGAAGTGGTTTAGCTCGTCCAAACAAAGTCAAGACAAGGTTTTCGTAAGGCCAATTAGAATTCGTTATATTCTATTTACAAGAATTAAATTAAATAAGACAAAAAAAGCAAAAGGCAGTCTGTAACTTGAGCCTTGTCTACAAAAAAGGCTATTAGGAATAGCTAACTAAGATTTATAACGACTTTTTAACGACATAACATTTTATTTTAGTCATCGGTCATTATAAGATATTTAATTGCCAGACACTTACCTGGCAGAGAGCAGACAATGGAGTGACAGGAGGAATGAAGTGAGCAGGCAGCAACATGAAAAGAAGAAAGAGGTTCATTAGAATCACACGGGTTTAGAACAGAACAATGTATTGTGTATGATAAACCGATACAGAGCAGCATTAATACGCACATTATGCATTGTTTCTAAGTGCTGCAGCAAACCAGTGAGCTGAAAAATGAGCTTATTGCACAGATTCTTACACTACTACATCAGATAATAACGCAAACTGAGGTTACTCTAGGTAGCAGCACATCATTTTTATTTCTAAAATAAACTATTCCTAGATAACTACCCAGTATTTACGGTATAGAATGAATGTATGTATCTTGGACTTGAAAACATCGGCTATTTTAATCGTTTGTGATTCTAACAAAGCAGCTCTGGCAGTCATGAATCTGTGCCAGACACTGCCCTCCCGGGAATGTACAACCTGTTGTCTCTTGCAGTACAGTCTGGCAGCAAACCAGATAACTGTCCAATGAAAGGAAAAAAAAGCTGAAAAAACAGCACAGTGATGGATTATAGAATGAAGGAGAGGAGGAAAGGGAAAAGGCATGATATCGCCGCCTGTGTTCCTGTGAACTGAAGCAAGGGCCGAAGTAAAAATAATGAAACGGACAAAAAAAAAAGTCAGAAATGTTAGATAGTTAGACAGAAACAAATAGTTAAACGGATCAGTAAATTGAAATATACTGTAGGTAGAATAAAAACAGACCGAAAAATGGAAGCCTAGGCAGATGTAAATTTATTTACAGGGTGAGCAAAAAGTAACTAAGCATAAAAAATTGGTAATAAAATTCATATTTTAATGCCAATTTATTAAAAGAAATTGGCCGTGTAAACCGTAAAACAAATTTTAACATATCCACTGTACCTGTGGACAGACAGGTAAACAGATCAATCGGGAACGGTTCTACGATTTTATCCGTGCGGGAGCTTAGACCTTGCTGCTGTTATTGACCATTTTATTATATATCAACCAGTATTTTTTACGTTATAATCATCAACCAGTATTACTGTTAGCTACCGTTATAATCATCAACCAGTATTATCGTTATTATCAACCGATTACTGTTACCGTTATAATGTTAGCTACCGTTATCTTATCAGTATTACTACTGTTACTGTGCTACCGTTTTTAATCTTTTATCAACCAGTATTATTTACTACCGTTTTAGTACCGCTGTTATACCTTATACTGTATGACATCAACCAGCCTTATGCTACGTTTGTTATAACCTTGACCAGTATCTGTTACTACAGTAATTTAGTTATGTTTTACCTTATCAACCAGTATTACTTCTTTGTTACTGTTACGTTCGTACCGTCATCATCAAACCAGTATTACGTTAGCTACCTTGCAAAAAAAATACATTCAAAACCCCCGTTATAACCACCCGGTATTACTGTTAGCTACCGTTATAATCATCAACCAGTATTGGCCTGGTTAGCTCCACCTTACTTGTGGATAATCATCTTTGTTTCAATAACCAGTTTCCTGTTAGCATTGTGTATTCTTTTCGTTATTTTAATTTATTTGCAACCAGTATTTTTAATGATAATTAAACTTGAGGTTCGAAAATCGATAAACAAAAAGGGTTATAACTGGAACCATACCGTTGGGCGTTTTTACCAAAAGTGCGGCATTAAACCAGTGATGTTTAATGCATACCAATATAAGCCGAAAATACCGGGTATGACCGTTTTGCCCTACATAATCCATCAACCAGGCACTTAAACATGACCTACAATTTCACCGTCCTTATGTGACGATTTCTACCTTTACTGGGTTTACCTTGTGCAAGAAATTAGCAGAACAATTAAAACGGACCTCCAAAGATTTACATTTCGGCAAAGCCGCGACTTATTCAATTATGCTCTCGCTCATCCAACACCACCTTCACTCCCCAAAAAGTTCCGAAACTACTCAGATTTGCATGATCATTGAGGGGACTGTAAACATTGAAGCGTGAATTTTTCTTGTAAACAATTTGAAAAGGCAAGAATACGACTTCTCTCCTGTGCCAGATGACCAACTGTAGATTTCCAAAGCCATTGCACTTAACAAATGTGGCGACAATTTGGCTTTATTGAAGTATTGATTTTTTAGTTACCTTTTTTTTGGTTAAGGCCATGACCATTTTTAACTAGACCATTTAACACTCGTTCGACAACACCTAAAGTTTGCTCTGGGTTCACTGGCCCCCTGAGACCAACAAACTTGGGCCAGAAATGCAAAACACAAGGTGCAGGCAGACCAACATATTAAGACCAGCTTCCCTGGCTACAAAAAGAAAGAGCCAGATATCAGACCGAACAAATTGAACAGGCACCATGCCGGGTGTTTTGATGAATCAGCCCCTAAATTCAAAGGCAAATAATAGAGAAACTGGCGGGCTTTATTTGACTGCAAAATTAGCACCAGAAATTAAACTGCCCACATGTACCTTTGAATTCCTGCCTACAGATAGGACTTAGTTCCCAAGTCTTCCCTTTAGGCGCGGCTCGATTGCCTTTATGCCCCAACCTTGAACAAGCAACAGGCCCCCTCTTTGCTTTTGGCTAACTAAAAGCCAACTACACCAGGGTTGGTGAAATTTGAATGCCCCGCTCTAGTTTAATTTGCCCAATGTGGTACTAATTGATCTAACCTTGTTAAACTCTTAGGTAGACCGTTTGAATACCTCTGTACGGACTTAGGCACTCTTAACGCCCCTTTCTAGGTAAGACTCACAATTTGTAAGCCCGCATTCTGCTTCCAAACAACCGCCCTGGCAACCTCAGAAGAACTCACCATTCTACCAAGTATATTTTCAATACACAACTCCTAGGGTCTTATCCTCTAGGAGGAGGAGGAGGAGGTTGAAATCTGAACACAATGTGAAGGAGACAAATGAGCGTTGGGATGGAACGGAAAATAAAGCAGTGTAAGCCCAGTTCTGGGTGTCCTGTGCAAGTCTTGATATTAAGAGGTGCTTAATGACGCTAATCATGAGACAGATGGTGCTGTTTGAGACTGGGACCAGTGCAGTGGAAAATCCCGACAAGGACCCGGCTTAAATGCTGAAAGCCAGAGGCACTTAAGATACAAAAAAAGCTTGCATCCAACCCGCCCAAAACAACCATTTTTTTTCAATCAATTTTTTTTCTACCTTCTGTTCTAGCAATATCTGTCCCTAAAATGTCTGCACAATTTTGTCATGGAGACCTGGGGAACAGGGGGTGAGAGAAGCTCTCTGCTTCCAACAGTTCTTCCCCCAAAGGCTTGATACTGCTGCCTTTTATATTGGTTATACATGAATCAAAGCAGTAAATAGGGCAGCTTCGGAGTAATACTGTTGCCGTAGTTGTAGTTTTTCTCCCATCAAGGGACACGCTACCTGAAATTACCTCTCAGGTTGACTCTGAGGACTACATTTACGACAGATCAAAAAGCACCCAGGGAAAAGAATCAATTTGAATCAATTGCTCTGTGAAAGCGTTCTGTTAAATAGTTCGGCCCTTTAGAGAGCTGGTAAAATTGAACATTTTTTTTCCCCCTGTGTTTTTTCGCCTTCTCGCTCATGTAGCCACAGAGAGACATATGAGAAAGGTCAAAAGGTATAGTCATTTCGTATAGCAGCCATAAATATCAACATTGTTCCTAGTAGAATTACAAGTAAATCACTAGGTGTTAGTTAGAAAATAGAATACAGCTGTTCATGCCCTTACAGAAAAACAAGCCATTTTTGGCACAGTGTAAACAAACAACAAAACAATTACCCTAGTGCAGTAGTTATTTTATTCCAGTTGTATTTGCTACAGGCTTAAGTTAGCCTTCTTTCAGAGAGAAACAGGTTAAAGGTCAGGTCAGGTCAGGTCAGGTCAGGTCAGGTCAGGTCAGGGGAGTAGCAAACCGTCTCTTTAAGCTTTCCAGGGTGAACAAGTTTGGCTCTTAGGGAAAAGGGAAAAGGGTAATGGATGGAAGATTGTTTGGGCTGCATCTTCTTTAGCTAGCAATATCATACGGGAGATCATTCTACTGGCTTGTGAACCCACAGACATACATATAAACCGAAGTATGGAACAATCTGATCCAGCAATTTTTTACACAAAATGTATAATTGGACATTCTCTGTATACCTTGGTATGTCTATTTATATATTACTCAGTAGTTTGCACTTATATTTTTTGGTAATGTTTATATCCTGCGACATTTTATATTCCCTAATTATAGTATATATAGTGTTGGGGCAGCAAAGCTACTAGTTTAAATACATTTCTTAGTAGCGTTGTGGTGGGTAGCAGTGCTGTTTTTAAATTAAAATACACAAGTTACTTTTATCAATCCTGGATCAGAAAGTGACATCACCGTCATTCACGGAGCTGTGTGGCCAACAAAAGTGCTTCCGTATGACAACGTGTTTTAAGGCGGTTGGCAACCAGCTTCCTGGTGCATTACTGCCACCCTTAGCTCCGGAGGGTAACATCAGAAAATAATCACTGAGCTGACACACTGAGAAATTTACTTAATTGAAAGAGGAAGAAAGGGGAATTAATCTTGAGGCTGGAGTTGCCATGGCCATAGCTTGAGAAATACATGCTACTAATAAAAAAAAAAAAAAAAACAGAGGGAAAGCATGTATTCAGGTGCTTATTGTGCTTCCCAAAAACAAAGATAAGCTCAACCTCCCACATATTTGAGGATGAACATTAACACCATTTTCATATTAGTTTGGTAACACAACTATTGGGATTTAGTGGATTCTGCAAACAACAGATAGCAACGAACAACCACTAAATAGCTTCAGACTAAAACAGTTTAGTGCGAAAGTTTGTTTGATATAAAAATGAAATACTTTTTTTAATGTAGTAAGCTACTTTTGCCATGTTGCTGTAGCTTAGTTTGCTACATTTTCCAGGGGGGGTATCTTCAGTTTAATAAAGCATTTCTTTTACTTAGAGTAACTAATAGCTAATAACTAACCACAATTTTTACTAGCTTATCCAAAATACATATATATATATATATTTGGGCCACATTAAATTTGGGCCACATTAAATGTGCGCCCGGTAAGGAGTGCTTTAATTGATCTTAATCTTGAGAAGAATCTTGAATGCTAACTCTGAATAGCTGGAACAAGATAAATATGTTAGGGCAACAGAGTGGGAGCTCACAAAAGATTTCCTTAGCTGTTTTGTTGTATAATCAATAACCTATCTGTTTCCCTAGGCGTCTATAAAATGGATAGAAATGGGGTGGGGTGTTTCCCATTACCATTAAATAATCTCTTCTCCATGCTCAATTAAATCCTGAATTGGCGAGGAGGGGCTCCTGCCAAACACGTCTCTGTTATACAAAAGGGGGCACTGGGTTAATGAAGAGGGAAAGAAAAGCTGTAGAATGAGGGGAATCTGCTCTGCGATTTTAGTGAAAACGTCTAAACAAGTGCATGTGACCTGACCAAAGCCTGCCTGGTCCCTAAACGTCCAGTCAAGTGGTATTCATAATCATTTTATTGTTATCTAACCAAATTTATGGTCATTGCATTACCACAGGTTTATCCTCTATGTTAGTGATGGCATTAATTCAACAAATTACAATCATGTTGCCTGGAATTATTAGTGATTACACATGTCTCGAATAATTAAGTCACCCTTTAGGGACGAAAGATGAATAGTTGGGAATTTCCCAACAGTCCAACCAAATTGAACAACAGATACTATTCTATAGCATTGGACATGGGGAAAGGCTTTGTAAATTCCACACTCCAAACTCATTACACGCATGATTAAGTACTAGGCTGTGTGGGCTCGTTCAGTCTCTCTTTATCTGTGCATTTTTGAGGCGAGTGTTTGTGGGGTGACCTGTGTCCTGTTGAGGAGATCAGAAACCATTGTGAAAAGACCGAGTGATGGAAGCCCTTAGAAATTACATCTATAAAAAAAACAGCTTAGAAATTCCCAGCACCATATGAGGTTGGCAAAGTTATAGTTATCATTCGTCAGGCAACAGGCAAAGCATATGCATACCTCCCGTTATTTTGACTCCAATTCAAAGAAAACATTAGAAAATGCGTTAATATGGGCCAAATATTGTGCAACCTAGCAACCAAGTTGTGAAATATGCCTAAAACAGAGGACCCACAAGGAGTGTGTGAACGTGCAACGGGTGAAAAGGACCTTTTGTTAGTAGCTGCAGAACCCCTCAGTGCTGCTCAGCCTCAGGCTCAGAGAACCAAGTCGTCCTTCCAGCACCACCGCCTGAGCCCATGTCAATGCAGTTCCGCTGACCCCTCTGCGGCTTCATTTGGCAGACTGAAGGAAGGCAACTAGCTGCTTTGTTCAAAATCTTTAGCCTTCTTTCATCTACAATCTTCTTTCCCAGTTCAAAATTTCACAGGAAACTCGTCTGTGGGAAGATCAACTTCAACCCCATGGCTTTTTTGTCCATCATGCATCAAGAACACTTTATGAAGCACTGTATGAAATCATAATGCCGGCCCTTTATTCTTGACTACAGAAAACGAGTGAATACTACATTTCTTTGGGTGTAAACCCTTTAGATTACTACCGTAAGTGGATTTAGAGGTGTTTTAGATAAAGGTTAAGACTTGCATAATAGGGAGTCTAGTTTTTTTTTTCATTCAATTAAGTCAATCACAATCTCCTTGAATCCTAGCCCTTTGTGAAGCCTTCACAGGCTATGGTCTAAGCTTTTATACTGTGGGATTTTCCAGCGTTTACTACTGACAAAGCACAAATAATAAAACTGTCTTTATCAATTCGGTGTGTCTATCCATTTTCCGGGTGAGGGAATTGATAGGATGACAAATAAACAGCTTTGGAAATGAAAAAATAAATGATGATCCGCTGTTTCTAAAAAAGCATCCTGTATTATGAAAGTGTCAATTTTGTGCAAGTCATAGACGATGTCTCCAAAGCCGTCTGTATCTACCATCGTCACTGGTTTGGATCAGCACATAGAGAAACGACAACCTGGCTGTACACTATGATTATCTAACCTTTTGTTTTGCAGTTGCAGAAAAACTTCCAGAAGCGTTAAAACAAATCTACAACAAAGTTTTGATCATTTCTGCTACGGCGCATGTCAAAAAGTCAGTGTGTTTGCTAATAAATTAATGAAAAGCTACTAATCCATATTGCTATTATCTGACAAATAGTTCCGTTTTTACAAGCCTAAAACGTAGTTATTTATTTTAATTGCAGGTTTTTTATAATATAATGACATAAGATTAAATAGTTCGTTATAGAATTAGTCAAATTGGCCAATTTTAGTAGGCTGGACCTGAAAAAGGTACAATTGCCAAAAAGCCTTAAACCAAGTAAAAAAAATGAAGGTTCAGTAAAAAAAAGATAATGTTTATATAAAAAGTTTGTAATATATCACTGTAATCAACCCCAAACTCTATATAATCCTTTTTTACCGCATCTTTTATGCTATTTTTTTACTTTTTGGTGTAATTTTTAACAATCTGAGGCAAAGATCTTTGTGAAGTCGACCTTTTTATTTTAAAAAATTCCAAGATTTCCAAACATTTTGTTTTTAATTAGCTAAAATTAAAGTCAGAGTTGCTAAGCATGTGCCAGTCACTGACTAAAAACGATGGCTCAAATATGGGAACGCGCCGTGGAATGCAGAACTAAGAAACGGCTCTGATTAACCGAGAGATTAAGCCCAAAGTGATGAAAGAAGCCAGAGTGCCGAAGGCTGCAGCAAAGACCCCGGAAAAGATCGGCAGATAAGAAATCCTTGAAATTAAGATGAGAAACGAGGACAGCCCATGAGTCATCTCCAACACAGCTAAATTATTCAACAGCAAAACGATCTTATTTTGCTTACTTGCATTGCTACATTTTTTGCAATTTGCAATTCAGACATCATGTAGTCATTAGGAAGAACTGAAAGTTTGAAAACTTAAATGTCTGCATTTTTTTTCTCCTGACTAACATGAGCATCCTCCTTCCTACTGGTAGACAGACACAGGAGGGGGAAATAAAAGAGCAGAAATGCCACCACGAATTGACACGACAATCGCTGTGATCTAAGGAAATGTGACAGGCAGATTCTCTGCCCTGAAACCGCTCATGGGGCAATTTCCTTTAAACCTTACAACCCAGATTCTCTACCATGACAGCAACACCCGACACACACACTTGAAAAATCCTGCGTAGGAAGCCTAATCAAAGATCAGACGCAGAGAAATTTTTACAAATAATGAACAAAAATGTATTTTGTAGAAAATATCTTTTATATTTTGGCCAAAAAAAAAAAAAACCTAATAATTTTTTTACTGTATAGGTTCTTTTACGTGATATATCTCTGGTGTGTGGACGCACATCATGTATAACCAGTTCCATACGAATCTGGATAACATAATAGCGATCCATCGATCCGCTAGCATCAGCAGTGTGTTCGAGGACAATTGATTTCATGGCAGTACTCCTGAACGAGGCGAGCTTATTAGAACAAAGAGCCACTGATTCAGTGTGTGTGCGTGTGTGTGTGCTGTTTAAATGCTTTGGTGAACTCCGCAGCAGGAAAGGATCTTGCTTATAAGGATCCTTTTCTTTTTATGGGAAAATATTAAAATGCTAATTATTCAAAAGGAACAAAGCAGTCGAGTGTGGGGCGTTGAAAATCATCCCACATTCTGTTTTTCATGCTTGATTTGCTCCGCATTGTATACATCTGTTTTAGTCGAGGAAGAAGTTATATAATTTTAGGCTTATTTGTATTTGGAGTAAAACAACATGGGTGGAAACATATTTTAGAGAGGGGGCAAATAAGTGAATGAAAGCATAGAGAGGGGACGACGTGTAAAATGAATGCCATTTGAATGCGAAATGATCTGCCACATACGGTTGGCAAACACCTTTCCGAAAGCGAACCGTTCTCAAGTCAGGAGACACTTTTGTGTCATATAACACTGTCTCTCACCAGACCATGTCTGCTTGTTTTATTATTCCAAAGGCATTTCTACATGACAGATTTGGAACAGACGGCAAGAAAACGGGACGAGTGTTGGCGCTTCTGTTGAAAATAAATAATAATAGCAAAAAAAATAAAAATGGGAAATCATTCAACTTGAATAGTTACTGGAGAATATTCTGCTGACGTAAATATAATCATTGTACTGCAGATCATCTTCAGGTCATGGCTGATGAGGTCGCTGATATTTTTTTTAAATCGATAGTTCTATGAATTTGTTCTATGATAGTTCTATGAAATTATAAATAATAAATAATAATGATCTACAACAGGCAGAACAGCTGTCCTTAGTAAGGACAGGAGATCAGATAAGAACAGGTTTTGAACCATAAAAAGCAGATTAAAAAAAAAAAAGAGAAGAGATGGATAAAACCTGAGACCTTTCATAAAGTAAGAATTGTCCTTTTTTTGGCTGGATTTGATGTGTTAGAATTGGTGAGAGAGCAAAAAAAAAAAAAACAAGGCGGATCGGGTGACTTTTCCGGAGTCCTGTAGCCTTAAACTGTGCAAACAAAGACAGGATTGGAAAGGGAATCCATATAAAATGCATAAAAGCCTTAAATTTTAGATCAGTCTAGACGAGACTGCAGACTAGCGAAGGCTACACCCGAGAGTGTAGTCATGACAGGAGACGTACACATCGTTTTATTCTTCTTAAGAGTCAGAATCTCTACCTGCAAGTGTATCGCAATAAAAGACTATCTTAGAGCATCAGTAAAGAATGCGAGTGTGTTTCTCTCCTTCTTCTGCTTGGAGCTTTAGGCTAGATATGTTTGAAGTCTAGTCTGTGCCATAGTCATATAATTAATGAAATAAAAAGCATCGGCTGTTGGAGGGTGGTGGTATCGCCAGAAGTGGGTAGAATCTCCAAAATCGGTATTATGGAAATATTTACTCAAATAAGACATCGTACGCTGCGATGTCAGTTCGTGCACACAGCATGCATCGCATTATGAAACTATTCTTTTGGATTCTTGGAGTAAATATACATAGACTATATTTAAAGACACTGATAACCTGAATCCGATAACTCACACAAGCCTTCCTGCTAAAAGCGCACTAAACTTCAAATGGAGATTCGTAGCGGCCTCTCGCAAAGCAGCCTCTCCAAAATCTCGCAAGACTTGCGAACAATTCATTATCACCATTTGACCGTAACGGAGGAACGGAGGAAGTAAAAGTAAAGTTTTTTTGTACTAAAAATTGACTTGAGTAAGAGAGAAAGTCCACATCATTAAAATATACACCAAAAGTAAAAGTCACCAAAAAAGTTACTCAAGGAAATGTAATGAAGTAAATGTAAGTCGTTACTACCCACATCTGGGCATAATTCAGAGAGTAAAGCGTCATAGCTGCGTTTTTTTTTTTTTCCTCTGCGTGACTCACCCAGTCATTTACACACGTAATCGAACATGTTGCAAAATTACATTCATCACCAATTCATGCTGTCAACTAATGTGAAATTGAAGCAATCTTTTTTTTTATACCAGGAAAAAGCATCAGGAATCAAATTAAACGCTAATGACAGCTTGTGCTTCGTCATGCCAAAATAAAAAAAAATAAAAAGACTGCAAAAAAGGTCATAATTTATTCATTTTTACCTATTTGAGATTCTGGGGGAAAAAACATTTTAATAGAAAAGGAGAGGGTGGCACATATGCCTACAGAACGAAAAGGCATGTGTTTTTTAATTTCCCGTGTGATCTCATGGCAGATGGCAAACTTTACCTGTACCAAATATTAGACCGTGTTCCATCTGATGAAATATGTGTAATAAAAGATACGAGGTTTGGAGGCACTTTAAGTAGTTGGAAATGTTTAAAGAAATAGAAGTGAGTTTATTGGGTTTAAACAAAATTTTTACCTTGCTACTTGTTTTATTATTAATAATCTGACATTACATTTCCAAATCATTATTATTATTATTATTATTATTATTTTTGCTAATAGAGCATGTGACCGCTGTAAATAACAAGAAAAAAATGGCACATGCTAAAGTCGAAAGCTGGTAATGTTATTTTCCACAGCTTTTCAATCATTTAACGATTTTTTTTTTTTTTTTTACTGCCGTGAATTTTCCCCTTGCTGCTGCACACGACCATCATTTTTGTGATGGTCAGCGTTTTCGCCGCTTATCTACCGAGTCGTTTATGTTCGTCGATGCTATGGCATGGGTTTTTTATGTGATATAAGACAAATTAAAAATTAAGTGCCTACAAGTCGTAATGCTTTAATGGTGTAATTTGTCACTGTTACACGTGGCGGGGTCTAAAACTGCAAAAGCTTTGCTAACTTAGCTTAGGAGTAGGGTTTAAAAAAAAAAAAAAAAACATTTTAACCCTACTTATGAATTACAATAAAGAACAGTTATATTCAATCAAATAAACGTTTTATTGCGACAAGAAAAGCGTTTTCAAGCTGAAAGTAAAAAAAATAAATAAATTCCATGCTGGATTCCAGGCGTCTCGAGTTCCGTTCATTTTGCACGCTTTCGAAATCCAGAGATTTTAGATATGTGGGAAATGCGGGAAATGAGGGCGCTCTCTTTAGGAATGCGTGTGAGTTTAAGACAAAAGAGGAGACGTTCAGAATGGATAATAGCTCGAGTGTCTGTTTGCTGCATGGCGCCAGTTGATACACAAAACACTGCACATAAGCAGAGCAAAGGCTGACCTTTCACCTCCCATCTCAAACCAGATGACAGTTCTGGGCTTTGGTGTCACAGATTAAAGTGAAGTCGCCCTTTTTTTTAACTATTGGATGCGATTTAACAAGCCACCATATGCAATAAACATCATAACCATCTACTTGTTTAGCTAGTATAAAGAAGCTTTTCTACAGGAAAAATTTCCTGTAGAAGACTAAGCATTTTAGCTAGTATACATTTTAAGCAAAACATTACCCTAAAGCCTTTTTTTACTAAACTTTTTTAGCCAGTTCAACGTTTAAGAACCCCATAATAAACCTGTTTTACTTTTTTTAGTGCAAATTGTCAAGTAAAAATGATTTTTGCTACTTATTTCTTCTGCTAGTACCAGTTGCCAAAAGTTATTAAGCTTTAAATGTTTACATAGCTGGTACAAATTACTGAAAGTTTATTGAAACTTTCTAGCCACAGTTCTCATGACTGTACCTTTGACTTACAAGTGTACCAACTAACGAGTTTTTCACGATACGAGTCGTCTTTCTGCCAATTTTTTCGAGCTTCAGACATCCAACCACTAGATGGCGTAGCGAACGCCACAGTGAAGCATCCTGTGTCTCACTCGATAGCTAGTCAGACATGCGTGTCAAGTGGAGTCATGTGATCTTCAAGGTAAATACTGTACAATATACTTAATAAAACCAGTTTATCGCAGTATATTTTTTTATTTTATTGTTCTTTATACAATATTCGATATTTTTCTTGATTAAAAACAAAGGAAATCGTGGTGTTTTTTTTGGTTTTTTTTCGGGGACCCAGACTGGATCGAAGGAAAAAGCACGAACGTCTTGACAGTTGCTGGGTAAATTACTAGCGTATTATATATTCTGAGACACATACAATGAAAAAAAAAAGGTACACCACTAAATAGCACTTTATAAACTCGTCTGGTGTAAACTGACCTTTAGAGACAGTGACATGTCTTTGCAAATATTACTCGTATCCCTTTGTATTATTAAGCGTTTACCAAAATCTAACCATATTCCCTTTGCATTAGAGATTAAACAGCGCTTCTGTCTTTCGTCAAAGCTGTTTTATAACTAATGAAGGATTTTATGGATCCTTTCCAAGGACACAGTGAGAAATGATCAATCAACGATTCCACTTCCAGCAAACTTTATACTAATGAGATCCCCCACCCCCACCCCCCACCCCAGTCTTCCCGGAGCTAAACGGCAGAAGTTCAGTCCTGCGGAGGTCATTTAATAAAATTCCCAGCAGGCAGCTGACATCAGCTTACCACCTGCACCAATCAACTAAACTTGCTCAAATTGCTGCAGTGAAGCAAGAATTCAGTTTACGAAGCACTGGAATTATTCCATAAAGACAGAAATACTTTCAGTGGACCAAAAAGTGACAAATGAATAAAAACTTACGTTACATTATTTTCAAACACAGATAAAAAAGACTTGCACCAGACCCTTATTTTTTAAGATACTGAGAATTCCAGTCCATAGGAACTCTTTTAATGAACCACCGTCATAGAAATTGAACAGCTTTTCAATAGACTGTGGACAAGGCTTTGGCGATCTATTAATTAAGCCACAATAGTATTAGTCAGATCTTAATATTGAGATCAGACACTGATGTCTGGAGGTCTGCGGTGGATGTGCAGTTGTTTAGTGGGGTGGAGTCAGAGTCAGTGCAGGACACTCAAGTTCTTCTTATCCGACCAGAACAGACCATGTCTTCATATCGACCGTGTTTCAATGAAAGGAAATCCTAATTTTACAGTGTGTGTTTCCGATATTGGGCAAGACACATGTTTTGTTATTGATTGGTTATCCAACCTTGTTCCTTTTTTTTTTAAACAAACTTACATTAACATTTACACTGACAGCATTTAGCAGACGCTTTTGTCCTGAGCGACATAGAAAAGTCACATCATTGAACATCTCAATACTGTTACAATACATCACAAATGTTGTAAACTGTTAAAAGAGCTGCATGGATACTTTTTTTGTGTTAAACGTTGAGTGTGAGGTATTTAAGAAAGGAGTGGGTCTTTAATCGTCTCTTGTTGCTACAGACAACAATGATGATTATTTAAACAAAAAGTAGAGGGGTTTTTTTTTTTTACACGCAAAGAAATTAAAATATTCTGTGCTGAGGTATAAAGAGCAGTGGGGAAGTGGTGGCTCGGGTGTTGGTTTAAGGTGTTGGACTGATAGCTGGAAGATCTGGGCTCAATTCCCAGCACCTCCAAGTTGTCACTGTTGGGCCTCGGAGTAAGGTTCCCCTATTGCCCGGTTGTATAGAAGAGATGAATGTAAGTCGCTCTAAATAAGGGTGTCTGCCAAATGCTGTAAATGTAAGAGCGTAATTTGTTTGTGAAATTTGATTTACTTTCAGAAGATGTTACATGGAAGGTTGTATGTTTTGACAAGTGCCAAGAGACTATAAACTGTGATATCAGTTACTCCTCCAGTCAGCTCTTTCATCAATCCTTCACCCCTACCAATGGCAATGCTTGGTTCAGTATGCCAAACGCTAGGCTTGAAACGAGAAACAATTTGGGGCATTAAAAGGGAAAAGATTTATGTAAGGGTAGTTTTACTTTTAGATATTGTGGATCGGACAATCTGTCCATTTTTTTCAGAAACTATAAGACAAACACCAGAGGGAAATACAAGCGTGCCCTCGGACACATACACATCTCTCTGCTGTGAAAGGACGGTGATTTATTATAGTCTACTCCACAGTTACACATCAAATAGCAGCGCAAAAGGAGTCGCTGACACTTAAATGAGGGGCCTCAGGGGAAGGAGAAACCTGTGGCTCAATTTCAATTACCGCTCAGAGATCAGAGGAGGGTTTATGGCTGTGTTTAAAATGGAGGCTAAGAGGCACTGTCAATATCCACACCAAGAACACACAAGCTGCCTTTTTCCTGCTCAGACATGATATAAATATATATATATATATATATATATATATAGATATATATATATATATAGATATATATATATATATATAGAGAGAGAGAGAGAGAGAGAGAGAGAGAGATTGGGGGGTGGGGGCATTTTGCCCTTATTGATAGGATAGATCAGAGATAAAATAGGTGAAAGAGAAGTGGGAAGGACCGGAAAGGACCCGAGCCGGAATTCAACCCTGATCGCCTTTACCCACTGTACCACAGTGCACATCTAGAAAATTCAAAACATGCTAGCAAGTAAAAATATGAAAATAACGTTTTTGCTAATTATACAAAGGTCCCTACATTTAAAGAAAATAACCCAGACAAGAAGGTGGAGAAATATTCATTTCTTGAGTCCTGATATTTACATATTAATAAAGATATAGATAGCAATTATAAAGACTAATTTGTTGTATTTTCCTGTAGTGACGTCTCTTTAAAATGTAAAATCACCCCAAAAGCTGTATCTAACAGTAAAACGGTTTAAAGGGGGGATTGAGGACAGAATAATAAACGTTCAAACCCTATAAACAAAACCAAATGCATCACCAGTCATGAACAAGTTCTTCGGGCTCTTAACAAATTATACCGACGCAGTGCCTCTGCAACAAGCCGAGTTAGACCTTATAACAATAGCGCTATCAATAAAAGAGAGCAGACGGCTAATTTTTGGCTTGTTAATTAGCGGAATTGTGTTGTATAAAATGCCATCAGCGGCGGATGAAGAGTCGAAATAATGTTCCAAAAACAAAGTGGAGAAGAGCTGTAAGGATTCTGTTTGCCTGGGATCTGTTTTTGTGTTCTGCGACTTGGTGTAGAAGCGGTTGATTTGTGAGGACTTGACAGCCACAGCCTCATTTCAAGCAAAAGATCACCCAATTCCTTTTAGAACTCAGGACACGTAAGCCTCCTGACATTCCATTTATGCATTGCACACACACATACACACACCCACACACACAAATCAAAATCCAGCTTCACGCACTCTGAATGCAGCACCTGGAAAGCCATCGTCCCTTCATCCTTTCATCTTTTATCATTTCCTGTGTGCCTCTAAGCTCCTGGTTGGATAAGCACATAGTGAGCATATACATTATGGAATCATCATCAACCAGCGACTTCCTCTAGGCTACATCTGCCAGAAAGCTATTCCACGGCCCATGCTCTTATTTTAAAGCTATTTCTTTTTAATGAAAAAAAAAAAACTTTTTGGCAGCTGTAGAAAGAAAAAAAAATCAAGAAAAACATAAGAGGCTTTGACCAATCAAGGATATAAATAAAAAAAATGTAAAACTGGCTTCAGTTGTGTTTTATTAAATTTGTAAAAAAAACAAAAAGGATTTAAAAAAAAAATCAGAAAATCATTCCGCATTATTTTCAGAGTTTGACGGCAGGCTTACATTTCTTTTTTCACTATTTCCTAAGAACATCTAGCTGTGTGTTAGCCAGCCACGAGAGTCCTTCATGTACCATTACGCTTGCCGCGCCCTCGCTCGCGTAACGGCCTCATAACATTCTGGAATTGCACTTCATATCCCCAATATAGATTTGCTCCCTTCTTTACTGCCATCCCTGTGCTGCAATGAAACCTGAATAATACATGAAGCTGTAAACAAAAGGATGCAAGATCGCAAGGCTGCTGCAATACATCCACCTACACACACACACGCATGCAAGAGTAATTACACAAGCACGTGTTTCACACAGCAACTTGAAATGATAGCATTGCGTGAATGGCGTAGCTTGGCTAGGTATCTATGAGTAGCACGTAGCGCTGCATAAGCACACAGACCCATCAAGAACGAAGGCTACATACAGGCAGTGTGCTAATATGCTATGTGTCTATCTATAGCTAGCAGAGTCGCCTGTGCATACCCAGCTACTGTCTACTGGATCTTCTCTGGTGATTTTTTTTTCTATTCTTCCTCACAGTCTCGCAGTCTTTCAGTTTCTGTTACCTCAACGAACCCTTTAACTTTGCTGTCTGTTTATCCGAACGCAACTAACGGCACCTATTTTCTTGTCATACGCTTTAGAAAATTAGCTCTCCAATCCTGGTACAGTGTAACATTGCAACCCAAAGTATCGATTTAAAGTAAATGATGATACAAAGTTTTTTTCCAAACAACCAACCAATCCTAAAAAAGCTACAACATGTTCCACCTTTCCAACTTCCCGAATTCATCCAGAGGGCTGTAAGTTAAACGATGTTCCTAAAGGCACTGGAAAGTTTAACAGCGAGAGGAAGAGGGCATTTTCAGGAAAGCAGCAGATCCCTGTGGACCCTGGTTCGAGAAACAAACTGACCTAAAGGTCACAAAGTCCAGAAAACAACTATATTGACATTTTGCATCTATTCCCCTGTGAGAGATCCTCAAAGAAGCGTGGAAACAAGCAGTAAGCACCTTAGAAGGTGCTTTGAGACTAACAATTCCTGGTAAAAAAAAAAAACAGTTTTCCAAACTCACTATAGCAAAGGGAACTTGGTAGGTGTTCACATAGTGGCAAGTGAAATGCATTTATTAGCTTAGCTGTCTTCAAGACTTCCTTAGAGAATGGGCCTTGATTAATATTTAATGAAGGAGTTGCACGGCTGCCAACGTAGCCATATATCCGAGCCTGAAGCTAAGGGCTCTTGGTAATTGACGTCATGTTGAACGTCTGGATGACTGAAAAATGTAAAGTCTGCTCAGCTAGACAGGAGACGGGTTTTAACCGATGGCCCTCTGCATGTCTTGGAGATTCAGCTTTGATCTTAGCTTAGTATTAAAGCGTGATCAATAAGGCATTAAGGTGATAGTTGAGCTTGGTCTGGTTACAGCTTCATATCTCGATGGATTTACTAGTCTTCTTTTTTATTGAACAATAGATGTAAACGTACACCCAGAATTAGTTTCTTGCACTATAGCAGTGGTTCTCAACCTAATTTAGACCTTTAAGTCCTTAGTGCCCTCCTACATCCGATGCACACTGGATGGGTTTTTTTTGTCTTAAAGCCCGTTATTAAATCAACCTCCATTTGTAATGCGTGACTGAAAAAAAGGAGAATTTTTGAAATAAAAAAAAATTAAAAAAAAAGGACAGGAGATTAGCATAATAATAATAATAATAATAATAATAATAATAAACAAATATCATATCATCTTCTGTTTGTATAAAAAATTAATGAGAGACATGTGCCTGTTGATTAGCTATTTTTTATAGATGGTAATAAAGATAAGGGGGGGGAAGCCATATTGAAGATAATCCACGTTATATTAGCATCATTTTTTCTTCAGCTGCGCTATTAATGTCTTGGGAAAAATGTTTCGATTTTCCACATAGAACCGCTTAACACACCTGTTTCTTTGGCGCCCACCGTTAGCCTTTATCTGGTAAAAGTGACAGAAAATTGTTTGTAGGTGTGTTTGTTGACAGATAAACCGTATCGGTGAATTCTATATAAACTGAGCAGAACAACTAAAATCTACAGACATGGCAAAGTAATTACCCTTTTATGGTTGCTTTTCTTTTAGACTTTTATTAGGGGTGACGGTAGGATAATCAGATGCTAGACAGCGCTAATCTTTTCCTAATTTTTAATTATACATCAAACAAAATGCGACAGACCAAAGAAGGCCAATACCTTAAGGCAAAGTCAACAAACAACCAGACCTCATAACTGCAATAATGGCTGATTAACTTAAAATAGTCATTGGAATTAAATTTTAGCAGTCAAAGTTATTAAGATAAACTTAAACCAATAAGACCAGCCTAGGCTACCCTTACTAGTATATACAGTATAAATAAAAAAAGGATTATTGCTAAGAAATATAATACAAATAGTTCTTTCTTTTCAACCTGGTAAATAAGGTTTTCTTAATTTCAGGTGGTGAAACAGCACCATCCGCGGTTACAAATTCCACCTCTTTCCTCTTACGCTCCACTCAGCACACATACAAGTTCTGTCTAGCAGGGGCAGGCGGTGCATTTGGTACCTGGGCTGTCAGTGGGGACTTACCCGACTGATACATCTTTTAATACATAACATCAATTCTATACAAAAACGCAATATAACACTGCGTAGCATTACAGACAGAGAGACATCTCAGGTAGTAAGGATGAAAAACACTTTTATTAAAGCAAGAAACCCTGTTAGGACTCCAAACCTCTACACTACAACCACAACTGTGCCACATACATCATCTGGAGCAGTTCAGAATCAATGTTTATCTTAATATTAATATAACATCACAAACACATATAAAAATCAAATAAAATATATCATGCATTTAAAGGCTGTAAGTCTGTAAGTGTTACCGGTGGCACTGGTCTGGAAGTGAACTTTTTCCCGGGCTGAGACTAGCTAGTTAGTGTCGGCGTTAGCGACCTCTCCTCACAATGTCTAACTTTTCCGGGAAAATCTACCTTAAAAACAGATTTTTAAGGAAAATCTACCTTAAAAACAGTTGTTGTTTTTTTTTTTATTGACTTGAGCCCAAGTCAATTTCTTCTCCTCCGTCAGCCATTGTGGGCGTAAACTGAAATCTGATGGGACAAAATATTTAACATCCACATACACGTACTGGAATAAATTATATAATTTATAATTATAAATTAATTAAATTTAATGCAACAAATATTAGAATTTAGGTTGTAAATGTGGGTCCTATTCTGATATTGTTTAGGCAGCAGAGAAGGCCTGACTGCTGGCCCTGACTGCACAACACTGCTGTCTACAAAGACAGAGGAAGGAGGCATCTGTCAAATTAGCGGGTTTCGTTCCATCAGCGTTCATCACTATTTCATATCGTGCTGAATTTTTTATGGAGGGCCCGAGGCGATAGGAGCATTAAGTATTAATGTCGCTCAGGGGCCGAGAGGCGGCTGTTATGAGGCACATTGTTCTTCAAGTGCATGGTCTTGCCCCTTTCCAAGACGACTGATGCTAAAAGAAGGTTGGGAGGCTAATGTCACCCAGCTCTCTCTCTTTCTGTCTCTCTCCTATTTTTTTTCTTAGAAATATCACTCCGGGTTTCCAATTGAACTATGACCAAAAAAATACAATGGGGTTAAAAAAAAAGAAATAATATCACTTTATGGCTTCCAGATCCATCCATCCATTATCTCTCCAGATGATTAAAATAAAATTAAATAAATGTAATTAATTTAAGCACAATTTAAGATAAAACTTTCTTATTCTGGTTGACAAATCAAAATTTTTTTTTCATTTACAACTATATACAAATATATACAACTTTAAATATACAACATTAAAACATTCCCCTACATATAGGATTTCCAGTTAATTTTACTACCTAATATGATATAAATAAACTGATTTGCTTTCTTTTATTTATTTATTTATTTATTCATTTATTTTACGAATAACATTTCTGTCATTTGGCAGACCTCTTTATTCAGAGCGACTCTTTTTTGTATAAAAGAGATATTTATCTCTTTTATACAACTGAGCAATTGGGGGTTAAGGGCCTTGCTCAACTTGGTGCTGCTGATCTTTCAATCACTTCTTACTTACTTTCTCCATATTACCAGGTTTGTTCTTATTTTAAGGAGCTGAACAATTGATATAACAGTCTCGTCACTGTAAGTATAACAGGATAAGGCTATTTGCGGCCATCATATTTACTTCACGTCTGATCCACAAGCATAACAGGAGTGTGGGTGTTTAGCGCAGTGAATACTGTTTATATTATAGTACGACCTGATGTAAACAGGAGCTTATTATTGGCTTTCACCAATGGAACATCTGCTGCAACGTAGTGAATGGAACATGAAGGTTAAACACACCAACATGGAATCTGTCAACAGACGCAAAGTAGTAATGAGCCTGCCTTTTGTCTCTTCTGTTTACCTTTGGGTGTGTGGGGGGTAAGTATGGCCTGTCAGCAGTGCCTGTTGTCTATTACTTAGCAGTAGTATTTAATCAGGCTTGTTCACTCTCGCCTAAGTTCGGAGGTCGAAAAGAGGAGTGAATAAGCCTCATTACTCACACCAAACTTCCTAACCAATGATCATTTATTTACACTGTAATCGACACAATACATACTCAGTATTGCCCTGTGTATTCAAAGCTAAACTACCATTTGCATTCTTCTCACTCGAACGCCTTATTTTAGCTACTTTTTAGCTACTTCTAATTTACTTAAAAAAATTGATTCAAACTATTTTTATAGGCTGTAACTATCTGTGAATTAGTGACTAAACACTCTGACGTAATTGTACTGTGTACAAAACGGTCCGTTACAAGACGCAGGTGTTTTCGACTATAGTTCTGGTGTATGCTGATAGCCTACCTTTGACTACGTTATATTTACATCATTTGGCAGACATCCTTATCGAGAGCGACTTACGTTTATCTTATTTATACAACTGAGCAATTGGGGGGTTTAGGGGCTTGCTTAGGTGGAGCTGGCAACCCACAATCTTCAGGTTGGAAGTCCAATACCTTAACCATGAGCCACCACTTTTCATGTTATGATTGTTTTCATTCCACTTATCCGTTTTATCTTTGGACATGCATTCAATGTCATTTTCTTCCAAAATTTCACATCCTTCTTTCATTACAGTCTGGTTTGGCTGCTGCAGCCACGGCCAGGGACAAAGCCAAGCTGAAGCGAATCATTCCATCTGCAGAGAAGGTGATCGGCTGCAGTTTTCCTTTTCCCTAGGAACTGTACACAAGCAGGACTTGAAGACAAGCAATGAGGATCACAGCCGACTCTTCCAACCTGTCCTCTCTGGCAAGGGGGTCAGGTCCCTCAGGACCAGGACCTCATGCTACAAGAACAGTTTCTTCCCCACTTTCGGCCCACTGCCACTCAAGTCGACCCCCTCCAACCTCACAGAGAGTCACTTACTTCTCCTGTATGCAGTGCAATTTTCCATTTTTATCCTTTTTTATTATATTTATATATTTGTAAATAGTATATATTTTTGCCTGTCTTAGTGCCAGAACTTTTTCTGATTCTGATTCTTGTCATATGGCGAGAATTAAAAATGGACAGGATTTAAAAATGACACTTACAGGGGGTTGTTGGTATGTGCCAGTTCCCAACCAAACTGATATTTTAAAGGTGCTGTTTATTTCAAAATGAGTCCTCTTCTGCACCAGCAAGATAAGGGGTGAGTGGAGGGAGGCAGTAAACCTCCCCCAATCCCCCTACCAAGCGAGGAAACACTGATAGACAGAAACATGGGAGAGGACAGATACCAGCACTATCACCAAAATACAGCAACAATGCGATTCTGCAATGTTTGTGAGGTCACACACACACACACGCATTGAAGTTGTATGAAAATATATGCTCTTTCTTCAACACTTTCTCTTTCTTTTTTGATGGATCCTCCTTCCTTCTTCATCTCTGTTTTTGCGTTCATGTTTTTTCACCAACCCACACACACACACACACACAGGGCTTCCTTCATCACCAACCCTTACACAATCACACACAGGCGCTGGTGTTTCTTATCCAGCTGTATCAGACAGACAGCTGAGGATGACTCACAGCCTTATCCTCCTTTTCTCTTACAGAGAATGACAGATCAAAGGCAGCGCTAATGAAACCCACTAAAAGTAACAGCACACAGCGAGCTCGACAATTAAAACACATCATCAAACAGCATAGAGCCTCCGAACCTGGCGAGCTAGTTGACATCCGATTTACTTATTAGCCCCTGCACGCTCTGCTTTCTTTGAAACTCGGGAATGGTAAAGGAGAACCAGGGATTGACGGCGATGGCAATAAACGTGTCCAATTTAATCATAGCTTTTGCTATTCAAAAGAGGATGTTCTATGGACTATAATTAAAGAAAACATTTCTACTTTGGTTCCTAGAAAAAAAAAAAGGAAAATAGTGCTTGATGATTCCACCACTATGAAACCGTTTGTATCTCGCTGATAAAAATAGCAATAATAGTAAATGACTTGTTTAAACATTGGGCATTTATTGCCTCTCTCTCTTCCAACTCTTTCTCTCTCTCTATCTCTCTCTCTCTCTATATATATATATATTATATATATATTATATATATATATATATAGATAATATATATAAAATCTCTCAAAATCACTTTTCATTCAATTGTGAACTTTAGGCCTAAAAATTCATAAATCAATAAAAATGTCCATTTACTGTAAGTGCCATGTTACACTTTAACCGATAACACACTTTTTGACCAAAACTCTGTGGACACCTTACCCTCACACCCACACAAGTGTAACTTCCCCAAAATCTGACTCACACAGTTATTTCTTTCAATAGAAGTAAGAAACCTAAACACTGTTCCAGCATGACAATCTCCCTGTGCACAAAAAGTCCCTAAGCTCCATGAAGACATGGTGTGAAAATACTGGAGTGTCCGCACAAAGTCCCACTGTACACTGAACTCACTGGGATGGGACCTCCTCACCCAACATTAGTGTCTGATCTTATTAATACTATTATTACTTTTAATTAAAGACACATATGGACGTAACAGTGATATTCTCGAAATGTTATAATGTATTGAAAGAAGAATAAATCTTTTATTTGTTCCACTGATCACTATCATATTATCTGATGAGGTCACTTTGAAACAGATATACCCTACGTACGTGTGCATAGGTGACCTGATATCTGTATATATTAATGGCCTTATTCTCAGGGGTCTGGAATCTGAGAGTAATAACAAATTCAATCCGTTTATTTTACTGCATCAGAATATAAAAAATGGCTGTGCATTGGAAAAGAACTCACAATACGATACATGGCTCACGATACAATATATCACCATGAATTGCAATGTGAGCTATGTATCGTATTTCTGAAGCAAACTTGACGGAAAAAAAATAAGGGCGGGATTTGTAATTGTTGTATTTTTAGCTATTTGTTTTTAAATCTGCCCATATTTTTTCCGCAAAGTTTGCTTCAGAGACGGTGGTCGTATGTGTCAGCCTCAACTACGGGAACGGATAAGGAAGTCGTTTTACAAGTGCTGAATGTTAATGTAAATCAGTTTAAAATTAATTTAAATATAATTTTAGTATGTATTGATGCTTGAGACAAGAATAACGATCTCTAAAAATATTTAATTTTATATTAAATATGAAATTATTATATGAAATAATTAGCTGTATCGATATTTTAACACAGCCCTACATAATTCTTTTAGAATTTAGTCAGCAGAAGTGTTTAACTTTTAAGTAGCTCATCATATTAGCATGTACAGATTTAATTTTTTAATAGCAGAAAAGCTACAAGAAGTGAACGCTAACCAGGCCTGGATATGTTGTAACTCGTGTGGATCAGATAAACACTTTCTAGTACATATTTGCTTTCAAGTGGGACCTGGGACTAGAGTCTGTCATCTACATATTCATTCATTCATCTTCTATACCCGTTTTTTCTCTAATTCGGGGTCACAGGGACCCACTGGAGGCTATCGCAGCAGTCTCTATAGACTGCACACAAAAATGGACATTAGCTAGTTTACCTAAGTTTTTTTTACACACGCCACACTATTTACGAAAAATGGCTTAAAAATGAACCGACCACATGACACTGCTGATGAATAATGATAAAGAATATAAAGAACCATTAGAAGAGACGTTCTACTCTGACCAAAACCATCGCCCATATTAAATATTTAGCAGAGAAAACACTAAACCCATGAGAAGGACCAGCTTAGTAAAAACAATCCTTTACCTTATTTGTCTTTATAAGCCTTTTTTTCTTTCCTGATCTCAGCATGTGCAGCTAACATTAACATGTCGACACATGGATGCACACAATATCTACCGCACTTCAAACGTCTCCTGATAAAAGCAAAGGCAAAATGTTCATACTTCAAAGCCGTCTCTGGAAGACTCTGTTTCATCAGAAAGATGATTTTTTTGTTTTTCCAAACGAGGATAAAAAGTCTAATTATACAAGAGAGATTTAAAGTTTCAAAAATAGTCATCAATTTTCGAACAGTGTCCAAATTACACACATTTATTGCCCAAATAGTCGACTTTAATATACTACAAGCAAATGATGCAATTATTTACTGTCTCGTACACCTGATCAGGTAAATCAAACAATGTAGGAAACTTCAGGATATTTAAGTGATGGGAACAAAAGAAAGAAACAAAGGTAAGAAAGAAATTAGGAAAGAGAAAAGAAAGAAAGAAAGAAAGAAAGAAGTTAAAAAGAAAGAAAAAATGGAAAAGAAAAAAGGAAAGAAAAAAGGAAAGAAAGGTTTCTGAATAGAACGAAGTGAAGGTAAAAAGAAAATTCTTAAAAATAAACACAGAGAAGGAGAGAACATGGGAGATATAAAATAGGGGGAAAAAGAACTTTGGGGGAACCAAGTAAAGAAAGTTAAAAAGGAAAAATTGGAAAAAAAGAAATTAAAAAAAAGGAAGGAAGGAAGAAAGAAAGAATGAACATAAACAAACAAACAAGTCTTACCTGGGGTCATGAAGAGAAATCAGCATCATGTGATATTCAGCAGCAGGCATGGAAGGAGAAAGAGAGAGAGAGAGAGAGAGAGAGAGAGAATTAAGATGAGGTGGGATTTTATATTACACGTTTTTGTGTTGTTTAACACAAGGGCAGATCTGTATCTGGCTTTATATTTACATTTGTATTAGTATTTATGTTCCATGGTTCCTGTATCAAACTACAGTGAAAATCAGCTCTGACACATACCCTCTGACACACACCCTCTGACACACCCCCGTCACCACCTCAAAAAAACACCCCATCACCGGGATAACCTTGTCACTTGCCCCTGCCTATTTAATCAACCACAGCCAGTTAGATTTGCCTCAGACTCAGACCGGATTTCAGACACACTGGATTGCTAATATTGCGTAAAGGTAATCGAAACTTTAACGATCTATTCCACAGATGTGGTTGTTTGCTGTCTGCTTTAAACACTCTTCCTTCTACTGCCCATGCTTAATCTGAACAAACTGAAAAAAAACATGGCATGGTAGAAGGAAAGGAAGGAAAGAAAGACAGAAAGCCAAAGAGTAAGGAAGGAATGAGGGAAGGAAGGCAGGACGGACAGAAAGAAAAAAAGTAGGAAAGTAAAGAAAGGAAGGAAGGAAACAGAAAAAAATAGGAAGGAAGGAAGGAAGGAAGGAAAGAAAGAAAGAAAGAAAGAAAGAAAGAAAGAAAGAAAGAAAGAAAGAAAGAAAGAAAGGAAGGACAGAAAGGAAGAAAGTAGAAAGTAAAGAAAGGAAAAAAGAAAACAAACAAAAAATAAGAAAGAAAGAAAGAAAAGAAAGAAAGAAAGAAAGAAAGAAAGGAAGAAAGAAAGGACGAAAGTAGAAAAGTAAAGAAAGGAAGGAAACTAAGAACAAAATAAGAAAGAAAGAAAGAAAGAAAAAAGAAAGTAAGGACGGAAGGAAGGAAAGAAGAAAAAAAGAAGAAGAGAGGAAGAAAGAAAGGAAGGAAGGAAGGAAGGACGGACAGAAAGGAAGAAAGTAGGAAAGTTAAAAAAGGAAGGAAGGAAACAAAGAAAGAGAGGTAGGAAGGAAGCAAGAAACAAAACTAAAGAAAGAAAGAAAGTAAGAAACAAAGAAAGACAGAAAGAAAGAAAGAAAGAAAGAAAGAAAGAAAGAAAGAAAGAAGGAAAAAGAGAGGGAAAAAAGTTAGAAAGACGTATGGACGTACAGCTACAGTCTTACACTGATATTCAAATCCAAACATAACAAAAAAAAAATGACATCATACCAGTGTAAAAACCTGCAAATCCAATTGTCCTCTTTTTTATGCATTGAATTACAACCGACAGAATGTTTGTTTCAATAAAAATAATTTACTCCAAAATTTGCTCAATGAAGCTGAATAAAGAATTATCAAATTATCATATGCAAAAAATGGGATACTTTAATACAAAATGTGCTCTTAAGCTAAAAAATACCCAGAAAGGTTTTTTTTTTCTACACATACTTGGATGATACTGTGATTTATCACATTTTTGTCATGTGGCAATATAATTTCAGGATTTATTTTTCTCCACAGTTTGCTTCCAGCTGTGGAGGCAGCAGGAGGAACACATTCACTATGTTCTTTTTGGTCTCTTATCTTTTCCTTTCTTCACTTAATAAATCAAACGTACAGCAAACATATCTCTCTGCGTTCTCACCATTTTTAATCGTCACTGGTTTTATTTTTTTCTCTGTGAGACAAAAGTATGAGGGACATTTTTAATCAAAAAAATACTATTTTGTACCCTTTTAAAAGTCTATAGGTTACAATAAAGCTGTAAAATGTGGGATGTGAGTATTACATATTTCTATCTATATCTATATTTCAAAAAAACCCTAAATTCACAAAAGTGCACAGGTCGAACCTTGGACTTGGCAACTGCAAGGTCATGATATCGGTTTAGTCTCATTCCCCGTAAACCTTTCAAAAAAGACATACAAGCTCTCGCCGGGTCCACCAATGACTGAATGGCAGCGGTTGATTTTATTTGTTTGAAATAGACTGCCAGCTAAAGCGTGAAACAATGTATAAGCAAATCAATTTAAAAAAAAAAGATGAGCAGAAAGCTGCCAAGGAGCAGCCAGCCGGTCAAAAACACAATCATGACCCAAGGCCAAGCCGACAGCAAAGGTTGTAGTGACATAGACTGAGAAAGGGCCAATTACCAGCATGATGGCCTTAATGTATAGCACCCAGTCACTCTGGAGGTTGAACGCTTTAAAAACTGCCCCAGCTGTATTCGACTGGAGAGGAACGGAAGGAATGCAAATCCCAAGGAGAAAGAAAGAAATGTAAAAGAAAGAAAGAAAGAAAGAAAGAAAGAAAGTAAGAAAGAAAGAAAGAAAGAAAGAAAGAAAGAAAGAAAGAAAGAAAGAAAGAAAGAAAGAAAGAAAGAAAGAAAGACAGAAAGAAAGAAAGAAAATTCTTAAAATACAAATAAAAGGAAAGGAGAAAGAAAAACAGATAGAGAAAGAGAAAAGATGAAAGAGTAGGAAAGTAAGAAAGGAAACTAAATAGAATGAAAAGAAGGAAATGTAAAATGAAAAGGAAGAAATGTAGAACATTTGAAAAAAAAGAAACCAATAAACGAAAGAAAGGATAGAAGACAACACTGAGGAAATGTTGGATGTGGAAAAGAGAGACGATTGGACTGGCGAGGAACAGATGGTATGGTTGAGATTAAAGTAAAGGATTAGATACCCAATCTGAGAAGTAAAGAATGTGGTTAGATCTCCTTACTATTTAAGATTCATTCTCGTATTCTCTATCTTCTCTTACCCCGAAATCTTACCAACAAATGTTATCAAGAAATTACAAAGCCCATTCGACAGAAGATTCTTCCAGATCAGAAAGAAATTCTGTCGTTTTTCTATAACAGCTAAGAATCCTTCTGAAAGTGTTAAACAATATCTACTTGGAGAAAGGGTTATGCTTAGATCTTCCTTCCCCCATTTAACCAAGTCATTATTTGCCACATATACAATACTGCACAGTGAAATTCTGTTTATAAGTGATTGGAGTCGGAGCACAAGGTCAGCCATGATGCGTTGCCCCTGGAACAGACAGGGTTAATGGCCTTGATTAAGCAAAAAACAGTGGCAGCTTGGCAATGGTGGGTTAGGGTTAGGGTTAGGATTAGGGTTAGGGTTAGACTTAAACTCTGATCCTCTAATCAACAACCTAAAGCCACCACTGCCCCGGTACAATTTTTTATAATATTATTAATAATACTGTACCCAAAAACTTTAGATATCATGTACCACCTCGGACAAATCAAGACTTGAGACTTGTTAAATGTATTTAAAGCAACAGAGCCAATAATAACCCTTCACATACTAAAATTGGCACAGAAACCTAGGGACACAAACAACACCATGCAAGTCAAAACATGTTGTGAACTTCAACAACACAACAACATGAGGTGAAAACGACTGGAGAGGCTCCCACAAGGAACGCGTCTTATCATGCTCCCCCTATGCCCTGTTTTACAAGGAATCATGACCTGAAAAAACACAGCGGGGCCTGTGTCCCTTACAGAGGATATACTGTCTTTCTGGTCTGTTCTGAAAGACAGACCCCAGAGATGTCTGCTTATAATGGAGGAAAAACAAATCTTGTTTTGCTGCTGCTGCTGAAAAAAAGACATATTGACTTTGATCCTGAGACAATTCTACTTGGATTGTCTAAATCTTTAATACACTTCTAAAGGAAATTAAGGCATGTTTATGTGACATGCTCAGGTGATGCAGTACTGCACCTATAAGTGATGTATTTCCAGGAGATCGTCACCCTCGATCGAAATCGAGATCATCACCCAATTTTATTTATCTTTTCTGTATGTGAACTTGCAGCGCTGAAGCTCTTATCCAGATCTGCTCATGGCCCCCTCTGAGACATATGTATATCCTAAAAGGTAGCTCGAAATTTTTGTTAAATCCTTTCGGAATATGTATATTTCTGAATGGTGGACATCCAGAAACTGGTGCTGCAACTGATATCACCTACTAGATAGCATGCAAAAAACAATATGTCAGGCAAATAGCATGTCTGAATTCACATTACATTACAGAGCGACTTACATTATTCCCTGTTATACAATTGAGCAGTTTGGGGTTAAAGGCTTTGCTTAGGGGCGCAGCAGGGGTGGCTTGGTGGTGCTGGAAATCGAACCCAGGTCTTCAAGTTGGTAGTCCAACACCTTAACTACTGCGCTACACTTATCCATTTCCTATTACAATCTCATAAACAAGGCAGCAATTGCAAGTAGTTTTAAATATGTACTTCATGGAAACAGAAACTGTGTACTTTGTCATTAAGTTGCACTTATTTGACGTTTTCACCCTGTTGTGATGTCGTATGTCACAGGACACCATAAAAGGAGTGTATGTAGAATGTCCAGATTTCATTTATACCACTTAAAAGTAATGGGATAAAATTGTGTATTCAACTAAATAGGATGCACTTACAGTACAAACTAGGGGTGGGGAAAAAATCGATTTATCGATGCATCGCGATTCTTTCTCTAACGATTCCTAAATCGATTCTTAACAGTCCAGAATCGGTTCTCAATTCAAATAAGATCGCAGCGATGCAGGCCTGCGCGTGCACATGCAAGAAACAGAAAGATTATGTGTGACCAAGCGTTCGACGCAGGTTCGCCTAAACACTTGAACTTAATAAAATACAGACCGAAAGCAGTCCAAAATGTACTGAACTGGTTTAATAGATACAGACATGTATTTGCAACTCACTGTCTTTCTGTCTCACACCCCTATTCGCCTGCACTCTCACCAAATTACGGCAAGCCCCAAGGGAAAAATGCATTTACCCACACACACAGAATGAGCGCTGACACAAAATTACCAACTAAATAAACAGTTTAGTCTGTTACATAAGCACTGACTGACACGCGCACATGTATGCTGGCAAATTTGCTTAAGTTGAACAAAAATGGACATCAAATCAACATCAAAACTGAAATGGACTGTGTGGCGATTTTATTACCAAGGATTTGTGCCTGTTTTCCGTCATAGATAAAACAAGGTTTCGTACACTCTTGAAGGTGCTTGAGCCGAGGTACAGTGTGTCCTTACAGCGTTATTATAAGTGTTCCTCATAATTGTTTTAACAATCTGTTTCATTGTTCCATTCAGAGCTTCTTCATCCTGAACACAACTTTGTTAATAAAAGAAAAGTTATAATCATCTTTTTTTAAGATGGATGACATTGTAATATAGAGATTCCAACTATAAACCAAAAGCATAGAAACTCTAATTTTGGTTAGAATGTAAAGATGCAAACATATATTTACACAGCAGAATAATTAGAAAATATTGCAAATTAAGAATCGGTTTTGCAATCGGATCGTGATTCCCAGAATCGGAATCGGATCAGATTGTATCGAGTACAAAGATTTCCACCCCTAGTCCAGACTAACTTAAATGTAGTATGTAAGCAGCCTGGTGTCCATCAACTCTACTTTAAAACATCTTCAAAGCAGACTTTAAAACTGGTAAAGACTCAATACTTGGTACTTAGACTTAACCAGACTCAAACAGACCCACTAGACCTGACTGAACAACAACAAAACACAAACCAACCCAGCAAAGGGTGACAAACCAGACTTGATTATACTTGACAACATAAATTAAAAAGATTAGCAGACATGACCGTAAATAACGAGACTCAATCAAACCTAAACCTTTTTGCAAGCCTCAGTCAGACTCAGACTAAACCAGACAGTTTGACTAGACCCCCCAGGACAGACCATAACAACTTTAAAAAACTGACTCGATAAATCATACTAATTTAAATATTTAAATAGGCTCGAATAGACACAATATTTCACACTGCACTGAATCTTCCTTCTGCTGTATGACAAAACATTTTATAAACACAAATATGAAACAAACGATAGTTGATTTGTCTGTCTCCATGTGCAAATATGCAAAGACCTCATTAAAATGTGGAACAGACCGGCACTTATTTTTAAATCCTTTTGTTGCATTCCAGAAAGCATTTCCTGAGCCCAACGGATAGCGGTGTTGTGAAGACTTGCCAGCTTTCAGACAGACAGATAAGATGGCAGATGGAGAAAAATATATAGTGAGCAAGCGAGAGCAATAAAACGTAGGCCTATGTGAAGGAAACAGATAGCGAAAGAGAAAGTGGGCATGGACAATGGTGACCAATCAGAGTCACATCAAAGATGATCATCTTCCAACGAAGATGGAACGAGTCCTGTGTTTTACTTAAATCGGAATAATGTTTTTAAAGCCAACTTGTTATGTTTCGGACTACCAACAATTGAGACTCTTTCTTTTAATAATTATTTGGTTATGTTGTATAAACAAGACTTTTTTTTAATCATAAACCCAAATGTCTGGTATGGGTACTATTATTTATAATCCACAGTTTTTGTAGGCTATAATGCTAACCCTCTCTGATCTTTTAGTATCGCTTTAAATATTCAGTTTCCTAATATGAAAATCAATTGAAATCAAGCAAATCATTACATTAGAGAGCAGGGGTAGGTCAAAAGCCCTGGGTTTTTTCGGGGACAACCCGGACCAGTCCCCGAGGCAGGACGTGCAGTCCCCCTAATAAGTCCTGATCTCGGCTGTGTCCTCTCTTTTTACACAAATGCAATTTTGAGTTTGAGCAAACGGTTCAAGCATCATCTTTTAGACTATTATTGCGCATCTCTGATCTCCAGCCTGGGATAAAAACTGGAGCGACGGAAATTATTCAGACGCAGCTTAAAAGCAAAGGAAGCCTCAGCTCTAAAAGGATGAAAGATACAGAATTCTCATGGGGCACACACTGGACAGGAAAAGAACAAAACCGAGAAAAGAGATCATAAACAATTTTGGCCTGACACATCAGCAGTGACACAGGCAAGAAATGAGCGCTGATCCGCCTTTTTAAAAATAGCTTTCGTGTGCATGGTTGCATATGTGAGCGAATGTGTGTGAAGTAATTGTTCTATGAGCATTTTGTGTAAAATCAGTCTGCACACTGTAGCATTGCAAATACAAATTTTTAGGAACTTGTGTGTACATCACTAGGATAACATAATGAAAAAATAAACAGGTTCACAAATGTCTTATTTCCAGCTCAATTAGACCGTGTTATTGTACACAGCGCTCCTTAGTGAAAACCTCAAGAAAGATGGGCACAGTTGCATAATTTACATGTTTAGTGCAAAGTGAGTCAGTATGTGGTTCGTGTGAATTAAAGCACAATTAAAAATTGAAAAGCAGCAGGAGTTATTAAGGTGGATATACAGACACGAGTTTCACTTCATTCTGATGTGAAGACATTTTCATATCTGGTAGATGCCCTTATCCAGAACAACCCACATTAATCAAAATCCTTATATCCAACTGAGCAGTTTAAGGGCCTTGCTCAGGAGCCCGTCTTTGCCAGATTGGTGGTGCTTGGAATTAATCGAAGTTGTATGGTAAAGATATCCTTGAGAAATTCAAGGA
The DNA here is from genome assembly GCA_005784505.1 of Bagarius yarrelli. NCBI lineage: Eukaryota > Metazoa > Chordata > Actinopteri > Siluriformes > Sisoridae > Bagarius > Bagarius yarrelli. Next base: position 263,460 of record VCAZ01000106.1, read on the forward strand.
ATGTTATATAGAATTGTAGCTGTATATTAATTGATGTATTTCATAAAACCAACCAAAGAGTCTAGTACTTTTTATACAATCAAAGGGATTAGTATTATAAGAACAGATGCAAAGATAATAATACATCTAACGCAAAACTCCTTGTAGGCAGAGACGGATAGTAAAATATATTTAGAAAATATACAGGAAGTGAAAAATGCCAAAACAAGTCAGTAATTAATGAAAGTATGTTGGACAAATGTATTTTGTAGACATACCAAACAACAGTAAGGAAGGATTGAGGCAAAGGCATTACGGTCCCTTGCATTTAATTTCTACTGGTTCACATCTTGCCCTCTTCACCCTTCACTGAAGAGCCTTCTTTCCTAAAGGAATTGTTTGCTTTAAGTATAAAATTGCTTGACTAAACTAAAGACATCTGTATATGCATTAGAAAACCCCACCCCCACAAATATTCCATTAAAAGGAGCGTCAGAGAAACTGAAAAAAATCTAACCTTTGTCCAGGGACACAACAGACAAGATTATCATTCATTTTTAAAGATACCCCGGATCCTTATTTCTTAGACCTTCAAACACTCAAACTGATGTGCTTTTAAGTGAACGCAATAGACCTTCGCCTGAAGCAAGTTGCTAGGGATGCCTCAGGGTTCTGTTTTAGGCTGCAAGTACATTTATAGGAATGTTTTTGAAAAAGCTTTAAAGAGTAAAATGGATAGATGTGTAAATATGTTTAGTCCTCACAGTTGCAACATCAAAGGGATCCAAAACAGAAAATAATCCACTGTTCCACACCTTCTTTTTATTAAAAAAATGCATACAATTTGAACCCAAAGATAGGTTTAAAAAATAAAGTGAAAAATAATCGATGTCGTTTAATAAAATTAAATAAGAGTGTCGTATCTAGAATAAACATAATGAGCATAATATATATAAACAAAATATAGAATACCCTCTTTTTATTGGTATATCACTTTTATTCATATTTCATTTTTCATTTTTTATCAATACTATTACGGGTGTACTACTTTGAATTCAACACAGTATAAAACACAATTAAAAAAGTTTATATTTTTTTATTTTACATTTTAACCACCTTTCGGAAAGCCTTTCTTATCTTACGTTATGAACACTTAGAGTTCTCCTTAGGGGAATAAAAGCAGAAGTGACCCAGCCCTCTTTTCTTTATGACTAGCAGAAGCAAAAGTCTAGAGTAATGCATTATGTTATTACATTTTCCATTTTGCCAATGACTGCATCAAAGCTGTCAGAAACCACAGCATCTGCTCTGTTGTTAAGTTCTCATTTTTAAAAAAAAAAAAAAACAATTTTAAGATAAGAAGAAGAAGAGGGCAAGAATTTATAGAGCATCTGGGATGAAATATAAAAGAATATAAAAAAAGCGGTTATGGATTTTTTCCCCTAAATGTGCTTTTGGCTGATTGTGTGAAATTCATAATAAACTGTACACATGGCAGCCTAGAAAACCCACTATTGTCACATCAACCTTTGCTTGTATATATATAACAGTTGCTTGTATATATTTATCTACGTATATATTTTAATTATAGTTCCCTCTGTGGGGCGTTCGGAATCTGACTGATTGATTGATTGATTGATTGATTGATTGATTGATTGATTGATTGCTTTTGTGGAGAGGTGTCTTTTGTACAGGTAACAAGCTGAGATTAGAAGCAGTCCCATTTAAGCCCTTTTTTCAGTGCGACTTACATTTATCTTCTTTATACATTTGAGCAAATAGGAATTAAGGGCCTTGCTCAAGGGCCCAGCAGCAGCCATTCAGTGCTGCTGGAAATTGAACCCTAATTTTCCAATTAGCAGACCAACACCTTAACCACTGCGCTGTTGTTATTCTGTCTCACTGTTAGAATAAACCTATCATTAAAATTCTAGACTGATCTTTTTTTTTTGTCAGTTGGCAAACCTACAGTAGAAAAACAAACAGAACGAGAGTCAGTTAGACTGATGTATATATAGAAAATAGTAAATGGACAAAAAAATAAATAATCCATATTACATCGAGTTCACCTACAAGCAATTTGGAAATTTTATAAGGCATGTGTGTGTGTATTCACGCTCCAAATGTGTGTGTGTGTGTGTGTTCACGCTCCAAGCCATTAAAACAATCATATAGACATGCACATAAAATAACACACCGTTTATTTGATCTTTTAATCATTTTCTTGACATGTACATGGGGGGCAAATCGGTGGACGGTGACACTCTTGAAAAAAATAAATAAATAAAGAAGAAAGAAACCTCTTTTAGCATAAGTGGACGATGTAGAGATAAATACAAAACAAAAAGCTTCGCATAGAGATTCTACAACTTAAGATGACCCTGACCACCAGAACACTCCTACACACTCAGCTCCGGAATTAGTGCCGTGTGACTGCTCTCTAATCACTTATTATTTTATCTCATATTTTTCCAAACGGAATGAGAATTTATTTAACTGTATTATATGTGGCAGATTGATGCTGTTGTATTAACTCGCCTGATAAACAGATGAAAACATAATCTTATTTACTACATCTCACTTCAGTATGTGTCACATAAAGGTCCCGCGTCGCACTAACAAGGGACGAAAATGTACTTTTTTCAAGCCAATTAAATTTACTCTTTTTTTTAACACTCTACAAGGATGACTAAACATTATTTTATTATGTTAGATGTTCATGACAATATTTATTTATTTCAGAACCATCCCTGGATTTTGGCTGTTAAAGCGAAATTAACCAAAGGAAAAACACAGATTTTAATATAAATGGAAAGACTCAAGGTTATAATAATAATAACAACAACAATAATAATAATAATATTAATAATAATACTTTTCAGCAAAAGTCATTATTATTATATTCTAATTAGAGGTGTGATATTTTTATTTCAGCCGTTTAATATTTTTCCTTATAAATGTCATCATCAAAATACACACCGTACAATAAAACATAAATAAATGTTATTCCAATAAATGGCTGAAATGGTCTAAAGTTGTTTTTTTTTTTCATTCTAACTAACATTTTTGCCCTACAATCAAAGCAAAAATTGGAACAACAGCACCACAAGTGGTCATAAAAAGAATATCCTCGTATGTATACTGTGTGAATAAAGAAGCAAGGCTGAGGCTGATTTCTTTCTAACTCAGACTGCAGACCCATTCAGCCTGTCAAAGACAATTATTTTATTCTTTAATTGCTTTGTGGAGAAAATTTGACTAGAATAGACAAAACTATTTTAGAAATTCCACTAAATTCCATACATACGTGTAATTTACATCTTCCTGCTTATACCATCAAAAAAAATTATAACCTATTGGTTAAAACTGCGAGCAGCATGGTTATATATTAGGTTTATATTAGGTTGACTGATAATTCTAAATTGCCAATAGGAGTGAGTTTGTGTGGCCCTGTGATGGACTGCCGACCTGTCCATAGTGTACTTAGAGAAGCTGAATGAATAAAGCAAGCGATTAACAGTTCAAGTTCAAGTGTCTTTAATCTTCAGACCAGCTGTGATTTTACCTTCATACTAATGTCAAGATCTGGGTGATTTGGACCCAAAAGAAGAAAATATTGTACCATGACTAGCATAAGCATTTTAAGAGTTTGGGTTTCTTGTCTAACACCAGACAAGTTTTACTCAGTGGAACCAAGATAAAGCTTGAAGCACATATCGACTTAACTACGCTTCATCTCCTGGGATATGAAGTGCTGAGTGGCACTTTTTAGCTTGTGAACTGCTTCGGGCACAGTCTCCCCCCTACACACTCACACACACGGGGTGCTCAGCTCCACTAAAGTATAATCTTTTCTGACATTGCCAAGACCCAACACTCAACTCACTGTCAGGCCCTGACACCCGCTGGCATTACAATATTCCCCCTCTTTGCCCACCCTAACACACACTCTCTCTCTCACTTTCTTTGTCTATATCTGAGAACTATTAGTTATGTATAAATAATATGATAATAATAGGAAATTACCTTGAGAGGTAGCAGACTTAAGGTTGATCCCATCCTCATCCGGGTGACACCGGTGTATATGATGTCCTGTCTACATACATCTACAAGTTGAAGTTCATTGCTGTTTTAACACTAATGTCTTCTTGCTGAAGCTTTTCAAATGTCCATTAATGGAAACTTACTTAAGAAACTTAAGTTTTATGAGGCTATCCGCAGGCTGCGATAGTAACCAGGGCCGGGCCGGCTTTAGCTTTCAATAAAGGTCTTGCTACAAATTACCTTTCCAGTAGACTAACGAGTTCCAAACCTGTTAACGATCACATAGTGCATGGTTTGTTTTTGGATTCGTTGAATGAAGTTAAACATGGCATGATTTGTATAGTCGTTAGTTCATTTTGTTTGAAACAGTCTGTCATTATGATTTGTAATAAGGATTAGTTTAGCTTTGGGGACGAAGATGTGCTTTGCTTTCTCTGTTGCTTTAGAGACAGTAGACCAGGAGACTCTGAGCTGCCTATATAGATGCAACACTGTATTATTTTGCAATCCAAAAATAGACAGGTTCATATTTTTAGCAAACTTGCAGCATTGGAATATTGACTTTATGGAATATTGTCAAACTTTTTATATGTAGCTCTTGCTAACAATTTTCCACTGGCACTCTGGTTCGTCATGTTTTTTGGAGGGGGGGGGGTGGCACACTGATTGTCTTAGAAATTCCCATTTCTGACATGATACTATGTAAAACAGATTTAGTGGCTAAAAAGTGAAAGCCGTTTCCAAGTTCACGTTTAAACATTCCATAAGGAGTACAAGGTAAACTGGTTGACAAGGCGAGGGGTGAGATGAACACAAAACCAAAACACAAGGTTGTGTTGAAGATTAGTTCACCTGGCTGTGTGGTCTGGAATGGTATCTTGTATTTATGTATGTTTGCAAAGAACTAAGTAAAGACTGATAGTATTGCAAGTGTGCAAATGCCATTAGGTTCATGTAACTGGACATGTTACGAGACGTGTGCTGATTCCAGCCTTTTTTTTTTTAAATGATCTGTAAAGAGACGCTTTCTTAAAAAACACAGCCCGGGTATGTGTGTGTTTCCACTTGTTCTTGAGAAATAAATGGTTCTGCTTTTATCTCACAGCACTGTTTAGTTTTTAAATGTAATTGGTCATAAAAATGTATGAATTTTCTACCTTTCCTGTTAGTTTTACCATGCTACTGTTTCCATAGCAACAAACGCCTAACGATAAACTGATAAAATGAAGATTTACAACGAAGTAGAAGATTTTACTAGACTAGAACGTGCTTTAGACTGCTAAACAGCAAAAAGTAGGATCACTTCACCAAGCTGCTATTGCTGGGCCCCTAAGCAAGGCCCTTACATTTCTTAGGTGGATATGAGCTGGCATCTACTAGTGTGTGTTAATAGCTGCTAATTTGTCTATTATTTCTTACAGATTATTTTCATGTTATCTTCAGTCTAACTAACCACCCAACCCAATATTAGTTTTGGCAGCACTAGAAAGGAAAGTTATGTCAATACATAATAATTCACACTTTATCTCACGGACAGTTAACAGCCACTATTTACAATAGAGGAATAAAACCCCTGGGGAGGAGACGGAGGCCTGGATGAGGGAGGATGGATGGTGGTGTTGATTATGTTGGTGGGAAACACACACATAGATGTACAGGGACAGACAAAGCTGACAGCAGGGCTTTTGTTCGGCGAGGGATATAAACAGCCCACACCTGGATGGATATTGATAAAGAAATGACAAAAACAATGAATACAGATACAGCTCAGTATGGGAAAAGCTGGAACCCCTTTGTCTTTGTGTCTTTTTTTCTTTCTGTCACTTCATCTTTCCATCTCGATCTGTTTTCTCTTGCTACGTATCGTCCTTGTCTCTCTTTCTGTCAGTCAGTCAGTCAGTCGGTCTCTTCTCTCGCTGTCCCTTCTTTATGTCTCTCTTTTATTCTGAATAGTTGCCTACATTTGTGTTTCTCTCTTTTTATCTGTAAAATTGATTCCCTGTCTTTTCCTTAATTCTGTCTCTTATTCTCTTCATCTCTCTCTCTTTCTCTCTCTCTTTCTCTCTAAGTAAGGGCTTTGAATTGAAACCAAAGGCATGTGACAACAGTCTGGCTCTGGCACAAGAGAAAAAGCATTGCAGATGGCAGCTTGATGCAATATAGGAAGAGCACTTTGATTTCAAATTGGGGGACATGTACCCATCACACGCACACACACACACACACACACACACACAAACATACAACAGAAGCTCTTTAATTTAGGCAGGTACTTTTTTATTTTAATTTAAACTGCTTTAAATATAAGACCCGTGACATATTATACATCCATCCAGTTTTCCAGAAGAACCTTTAACTCAGATTAGATTATGATTTAGTCTGAATTCTTTAACCAGACTATAAATGCCAAAAAATAGGGCAAAATAAAAATAATAGTTTATTTCGAAACGGCCTGACTAGAGGTAAAGCAGTCGGAGGTCTGACTTAACAGTGATTTAAAACCGCCTTTCATTTTAGGCTTTGTAAAAAAAAAAAAAAAAAAAAAAAGTGTAGACCCAATTAGAGAGCAGCCAATGTTAAAAATAGAAGCAAAAATAGAGAAATAGAGAACCGAGTTAGTAGCGGGCAGTTCTAATATTTTATCTTTAGGCGGGGGTTCAGCCCTTGCTACCATGTGCCATCTCATGATCCAATATTACTGTTAGCTAGCACTTCTAACAAAGGGTTGTCTTGCAGTAATAGAATAGCAAAAGAATTAGGTTTAGTTATTTTTACAGACGTGTATTGCATCTTTTAGTTATTATTCATCTTCTATACCTGCTTATTTTCCTAATTCGGAGATCTGCTGAAGCCTATCCCAGCCATCTCTGAAAGGGCGAATTGTTAAGAGACTTAAATAGTAGTTTAAGTTGTTTAACTTAGTAAGGATTTGGAAACAGGGAAAAAGTGTGGCTTAACAAGACAAACACAAGACACAACTATTACAATCTTAAGACTCAACTATGAGAAAAACCTGTAGATACAAGTGTAGATACCCACCAGTTTCTACCCATAGTTTTAAATTTCTATTCTTTACTTCCAGGAGTCAAATGTGATATGGTTTTCTAGTGTTGTAGCCTCTTTTAAGCATATATATATATATATATATATATATATATATATATATATATATATATATATATATATATATATATATGTATGTATGTATACCTTTCCTTTTGACCTCTTGCACCAACAATACATTTTTGCTATATTATATCAAATAAACTTCTATTTTTCAGTCCTATTGATTGATATAAAGTTATTAAAACCCTTGACATGACTCACTCCAGATATTTAGAAGAATAAACTAGCAACCTTATGTTACATTTGTTGTGTTTAATCTTATGTACAGCAATTGGGTTCATTTTGTATTAAAAACATGAAAACATTAATTAGTAGTGATTTTAAGATCTTAAGAAGGCAGAGCTGAAAGCTAGAAGTGTGTCCCTACGGCTATTAACATATAGAAGGAGGTCAAGTGCTTGGACAGCACTAGTCAGTTAATGTGTAGTGGGCTTAGGGAACTGAGAGAGGGGGCGAGTGGATTTGGAGAATGGCTCTGGGGTCAGAGCGAGTGCATTACAGCAGAGCTTACAAGCCGGAGGACGAACACACCCACATACACACACACCCACCCACCACACACACACACACACACACACACAGAACAAGAATAAGTATGTGCAGCTCATTTGAGGAATTGGGGAAGAGGATGTTTGTTAAAGTGTATAGAGAACTAAAGGAGGACAACTCAAAAGGGAAAACTGGCAAAGGGGAAAAACTGAATTAGAAGAACTAACGCAGCTCTAATTACCCCTTCAGCGTAGGCGGAAAGCAAGGGATCAAATAAAGCAAAACGTTGCCAAGGCTCTGCTCTATCAAGCTTCTTTGTCAATTTTAAACAAAAACAATTATTTAAGTGTATTTTATTCATATGTAACATTAGCGTTTGCAGAACCCAACTCAAACTGCGAGTCAACGATATTGCCGAAATGAAGTGCACGCATCATTGAGCATCAATAAGCATGAATCAATCGCATACCACCACTCCACTCAGGCATCGCTTTAGACAAGTTTAAACGAAGGACAAAGGAAGCGGGACAAAAGCCAGTGAAGTGCTGACTTTCTCGGGGCAACGTGGGTGCACTCTGGCCTATGTTAATGCAGAGATCGCTTCCAGTGAGGAGCTGCATCAATCAGCCAGCCATGGTCATAGCACGAATGGCGGTGCCATATGGAGCTATCTGCCCGAGTTATGTTACACAATCTGCTGTGGATGTGCCAGACAAATTCTAGCCATTTCTCACAACAGCATGGGTGATGGAGAAGAGAATGTGTTAGCGAGAGGTGGCAAAAAAGAGAGAGAGAGAGAGAGAGAGAGAGAGAGAGAGAGAGAGAGAGAGAGAGAGAGAGAGAGAGAGAGAGAGAGAAAGAGAGAGAGAGCGAAATGCATCAATAATTGACTTTTTAGTTATCTAAAATATTCAACATGCATTATTTACAAATAATTAAAAATAATTATTTGTCAAATTTTGTAGTGTTCCAAATGTTAATTAGTTGGGTTTTTAATCACACTAAGAGAGGCAAACATTTGTTGGTCACAGAAATTTACCCCCAGGTCAATATTTTGTGCTTAATTAGTTGGGATTTTAACCCCACTAAGAGAGGCAAACATTTGTTGGTCACAGAAATTCATTCCCCAGGTCAATATTTTTTGCTGCTAATACAGCTGCAAGTCTTCTGCTACACGTCTCTGCCAGCTTTGCGCATCAGGATCTTAAGGTTGTTGCCAATACTTCCTGGCAGAATTGCTTGAGCTCTGTCTGGTTGCATGGAAACCATCGATGAACAGTAATTTTCAGGTCTTGCTGCAGAGTCGCAATTGGTTTGGGTCTTCGGTTTAACTGTTATAAAGATTAAACCATTATAATGTAGCTTTGAAAGGTGGTAGTCCTTCCATTCCTTCGCAGAATCTCCCTGGGACAGCTCTTCTTTTACATTTTCTCTGTATATTGGATTTTTTTCAGATTTACTATTTCCTATTTTCCTGCTGATAAAAAGCATCCCTGCAACCGGATGCTACCATCACTATGCTTCAGCCAAAACCATGGTTTCCACAAACTCTTTAAATCCTCCACCACTCTATGTTGCGGTCTTCATTTTATGGTTGTGCATAAAAAATCTTCTCTAAATGAATCTTTGGATCTTTTGAGACCCTTTAATAATATTCAACTTCATTGTCCAAGGTACATGTACAGAGCCAATGAAATGCATTTTTTGCATATCCCATCTTAGTAAGTTGGGGTCAGAGTGCAGGGTCAGCTATGATACAGCGCCCCTGGAGCAGGAAGGGTTAAGGGTCTTGCTCAAGGACCCAACAGTGGTTGACTTGCTGGAGGTGGGGCTTGAACCCAGGTGTTTCTGGTCTTCAGATCAACAACTCGGCAACTTGCCAGACAGCCTCCTATTGAGTTATAGTTCTCGGTATATGTATATATATCCAGTATACTCCAATGTTTTATCATTTAAATCTCTAGCAGTACAGCACAGAATCGTTTGTATAAGTCTGTGGTGTCACTCTCTTATTTTTGGGAGTTATTTTTAAGATGCTAATCTTCTTATATTAAGTCAGCAAACTAACTTGCAAACTTGTTTATTTCCACTAAACATTTGCAATTTGGGGCATGTCTAGTTGATCATAAAATACAAGTCATGCAAAAATGCGTTTAGAGGAAGAGCCCGAGGGGGGAAAAGGTGTGCAACGTCTTCAGATATGCCACCCTGCAAAATGAACGATGAACAAAAGAATTCCTATTCTTTAAAAAAGCAAAGTGGTAACGGAAGTCACAAATCCTTCTAATGGTAGGAGCAATTCAATGAGAGAGAAAGAAAGAAAGACAGAGAGAGAGAGCACAAACTGGTCTATAAATCTTATGAGCTTCTGTTTCTTTCATTAGGTTCAATAGGGTATTGATAAAGCAAAAAAATTCAAAGAGGGAGAGAAAAGAGGGCCAGAACTCAAGCTTTCAAGAACGTATATATATGCATTTGTGCTTTAGCTCTTGAGCTAAGCTACTTTGCAAGAAAGAAAAAACAAAAAAGACAGAAAATAGCTCTCTCTACTAATCATGCCCGGATGACCTCGAGCGAAGGCCACCAGACAGATTTCGGTGCGCGAATGTTGGTGGAATGAGCTAATTAAGCGTGATCACGTGACGCAATTTGAGCCTTGCATCACCAGCAGAGATCTGATCTATTTCTGATAGCTGTTACACTGCTTCCCAGTGGTTCTTATACCCTACAATCTCTCCTTCTTTTCCCCCAGCCACAGAAAACACAAAGAGATGAAAGAAGAACAGACAAATGATAAGGAGAAAAACGTTTGTGGCCTTCCTGGCATGTAAAAGATAGCAGACGCAAACACACACACACATGGAGCAAACTGATTGCTTTTGTGCAGCTGAAGGACTATGGCAATTATCAACTCGCTTGTTTTGCACACCCGTTTTTTTAAAGATGATAGAGAAACTATGATGGATGATTCAGACATTCAACAAAAGTTCATGCAGATGCAGAACCCCTTGGGTGCCATTAGCGCAAAACAACGAAACACTTTCGAATAAAATGCTTTGTAATAATTTACACTCAAATGTTTATATACAACATCTAGTTATCTGCAAGATGTAGCAATAAATTAATCTTTAGCTTATGTAATTACACTCTAGAATAAATAAAAAAAACAAAAGACTTACAATTAAATTATATTTTCTGATTCAACATGAGTAGTTAAGGGTTAAGGGGCTTCGCTCAGGGACCCCAGCAGTGGCAGCCTGGAACCTGAACCCACAATCTTCCAATTAGCAGTCATAATATGACATGTAGAAGAGAACGTCATAGCCAACATCTTCAGTTATATGAAATCATGCCAAAAAATTTGCAAAATGCACTGCAAAGTTTTTTTTATGAGAAGTCGGGATAAAGATAAATTACGCTCCATGTGTGCAAAGTGATACAGACAGGGGTGAACCACAGGGGTCAGTCTTGCAATGCGAACTGACAAATCTGTTCGATATGATATCGTCCAAACAACAAAGGAGGAGAAAAAATTATGTCTGCTTCATCGGCAAAAGCGTACGAGTTGTGTTTCTCATTCACTTTTCATCGCTCGAAAATATTTCCTTATTCTTTCATGGTCGGGAGTATTTCACTCACAAAATCCCTCAACCTTTTCATTATTCTGTCCAGCATCTTTACATTTGTCTCGCTCGCTCTCTCACTTTCTCATGGCAGGAGATCATATTCAGCAATGAGGGCTCTACATGCTGACAGCCATAACTCTCACAGTCCCTGTTGTTGGGTCATCCTTGAATCTTGCTGAGCTATGCTGATGGAATATTTACCACCAGTATGCAAGTAAAAGCTCACTTTATTCCTCCCTCCAATTTTTTTTTTTTGTTGCCAGAAAAGACAAAGGTGATTGAAAAGGCACTTTTTGCAATTATGCATGCTTGAAAGTCAAATTGGTTCTCTCGTGGCCAGGAGAAAGTGAAAAGTTAAACAAGAGGCACTGCAAAAGAGATTTTGAATTCTTTATCAATAAATAAAGCGGCGTGCAAATGGAAAACGAGGAGTTTACTCAATCACTTAAACAACTACCGGTGCTTTTACGGTGTCGCTAATAGTTAAGGCTGTACTGTAATATGGTTTGGCGGACAAGGCTGCATGCTTAAGCTAATTATTCTAATCACATTTGTCACACTGGTCGATATCGAAGCTCATCTTACGGAAACATCTTGCCATGGAGTTATGGATCGAGTGGTAAAAAAGCTATTCAGCCAGGCTAGAAGTTCTTGCTAAAACTCAGGCCAGGTGGCTGCATGAAAGAGTGTCAGAGGACTGGGTTTTATATGTCCTCTCTCGGGACAGTTGCAGGCTCGGCACTGCAGATTAATCTAATTTAACATGACTGTGCTGTTTGAGAGTGTCCTAATAGCTAAAAATCCCTGGTCCTAGAGGAAATGGGATTTGTATGATTGAAAAGCAAGAGATGACAGGAAATTATTTGTAAAACACATCAGACTAGAAAGAATCTAACAGATCCCCCTTCCCTAAAAACCCCAAAAGAACAGCAGCTTCACTCTGTCACTTTCACGTCATTTTCAGCTTGTCCGATAGGTCCGTGAGAATACTGGTTAATGATCCACCAGACGGTTAGAATGATGGTGTGAATGGCAGTATATAGTCAAAGCCGTAAGAGTTTAGGATGACATGACGCTGTACTAGTCGAATAGTACATTGTTGGAAATGTAGAAATCATTTCTAAGCAATGGCACCTCAATCTATAGACGTAATGGCACCTTGTTCAAGTCACAGTGGTTTTACTGACCTAATTGTTAGGCCAGCTCTTTACTGGAAATGTAAGCATTTTGAGTTATAAGCATATACCATGAAAAACAGTTACATTGTTGACCATGTTGTTCCTACATTTGGGTATCACAATGCATCTGCACATCAATGAACTACAATTATTAAGTGTAAAGAGAAGATTGTTCAGTTGTCCACCAAACAAGAAATCTTCAAAATTAAGGGTCTGCTTAAACGATCATCCGCTTTAAAAGTCACATGTGACAGCACACTGCTGGAAGTGGCATCCGAACTGGAATCCATAAACAAATTTTCTTTCTAGGTCACACCCCTGGGTTTGCAAATGCAGAGATTCTGCAAAAGTTTTCCTTGGCCAAATGTGGCCTCTTGCAAGAATAGCTCAGCAGGGGCTCTAGCGATGAGTGACAGTTGTGGGCCTGACTACCACTTGCTCATTGCTTTTTTCCCCCTCTATTTCTTCTTCATGGGGAGAAGAGCTGACAGACTGAGTGGCATTCTGGGTAAATCCCAGGGGCCTCTTGCAGGTGAAGAGAAATAAATAGCAAAATCCAAGTGAGATCCAAAATGGACACAAAGAAAAGGAAAAGCAGCAGCTATATAGAGGGGAGGGGAAAAAATTGGATGGAAGGAAGAATTGAAAAATCCTCCCAGACACTTATAAATGTCAGTCGTCTTTTTCATTTCTGACCCTCAAAAACTTGCTTTCAAATATCTTCAGTGTGATTTCTCAGCACCGGAAAGCTTCCCTTTCTCTTTTCTCCCCCCCCTCCCCTCTTATTGCTCTGCAGAGGCAATAAATCAAGAACTGGTTCTTTCTCCTCCCTCAGTTCGACCCTCCTTTCAGGAGATAATACAGCAAAAAGCTGCTGAGGACAGCTCGACTGCATCAACAAAAAAAAAAAAAACACACAATGTTGAAAGACATAGTCGTCTAGCTGATTCTTGATGTCAGCATCAACTTAAAATAGGTTATTAGAGTTGTGGAATTGTGGAAAAACTTTCTATATCTTTTTATGTTGTAGGACAACTGCACTTTTATTATACTTGTCCACTGGACATCACTATTGCCTCAACAGAGAATGAGTCCATGATGAGACAATGAACATTTAGACTTATATATTTTGTACTGAAATGGGAGGAAAATAGTTTCTTTTTGACAAAGCAAGTAGCTGATATGGGTCAAGAACTTTCTTTCCCAGTGGCTTTCCCTCAATAAGGTATAACCTCATAAAAGTCATTTGGAAAAGCCTGGGATTTTGTAATTTTATACATTCTATACCACCGCTTCCAAAGCTGCCAATGATTCTTTCTGAAATGATATAATGGACCAACAAGAGGCACTAAAACCTTTGAGAGCATTCACAAATCAGGACTTTTGTGCCCACATTCCCTCAGTGTGAAGTGGGCCTCTGATGCATTGTTATTAGCAACACCACCGAAATTGTTGGCGAGTCATGGTGAAATCCAGCCAACAGATGGTGGCTGACATTCAAAGCATGTAAAACAGTGCAAACTTTGACTCAGAATAATTGTGCAGCTTCATCAAGTTTTCCTTATTTCGGGTTTTGAAGTAAACACTAAGTAACAATAAATACTAAACAACTGACTCTCAGGCTAAGACACTATTTTTGCAAATAGTGGAGGAACGTTTAGTTTAGTTTTGCTTGTTACAGCCACACCTATGTAGATGGGATAAGGGAGGCAACTCAGAACCTTTCCCAATTAACGTTTGGCTTAGATCCAACTACCATGGAAGAGTGTGAAGGCCCTAATAATGATTAATATGTTAAATCGGTCCTTTGTTCTCGTCACAGGAAATCAATTTCAAGCGTCTGCCAGGGGACTTTAACCTGGGTAGTTTTAAAGAAAAAAATCTCTTTTTGAGCATAGTCAATGCATTGAAAAGGCAGTCTTAAGAAACTTCGATCAATGCTGTATGATTAACAGTATGTAGCATTACTAATACTAAAAATAGGACTACCAGGCTGACAACGTGAAGACAATACAGATTAAAATATCAAGCAAATTTTGAGCACTTGAAAATATTTCAAAATCTGCTTAAAGGTTTAAGCTCACTTAAGGTCGGACACAGACTGGAATTGAAATAGCACTGCTCTCATTTCAGGGTCTGGATAAATGCATTGACTAGATAAATGGACAAATTGGAAGTGCTTGATGTTTTTGATGTTCTGATAAATTGGAACTGAAAGGCATCCTAATATTATAAGAACAGATCCAAGTACAAGGCAACGGTCGGAATACTCAAACAGCTTTTAGGAGTGTCACAAATTGCTGCGGTGAATTAACACAAACACGCACACACACACACACACACACACACACACACAGCCTCAGACATGGCTGCCATCTGACCTGCTCATCTCTTGTAGCTAAATCCAGCTATTGCGCCAGTAAGAAAACAAGTATGATGGCAGCACATTGGGAGGTGTTTTAAACTCCTAACAAAAAAAGATCTACTCAAACCAAACCTAATAATATTAGCCGTGTAAACAGAGGTTAATGCGACTATTATCACTACTACTGTCAGGGAACAATAAAAATTTAAAGACGATGAAGATGTGATGGATCAAGTGCTAGATTTTAAAAATAAATATTAATAAAGGTGGAAGCCATATTGCTAAATAAAATGCGCAATAAAATGAACGATGGAGAAACCCCTACAAATTTCATGTTTGTGCTTTCCATCTTTGTATTTACAAACCCCATATGAATATAAAAGTAATATTTGGACTTATGCCACAAAAGTGTTTTGGAGAATAATTTCTACAGACTGCACAGCCAAAGCAGTGAGCAGTTGCAGGTTGAGGGCCTTGCTTGAGGGCCCAGCAGTGGCAGCTTAATGATGCCGGGTATTTAACCACCGATTATGTGATTACTAGTCCAACATTGTAAAAACTGAGTTGCCACTGTCACGAAAAGAGTTACATTTTTCCATTTACTGTAGCAAACATAGTATATAAGCAAACATCCCTATATAAATATTGAAGTAACTTTTAGACTTTTGGAAAGTTGCCAAAGATAAATGCCACAGAAATTTATTGGAGGAATTTCTAAAGACTGCACAGCCAAAAAAAACTTTCATGTATATTCTAATGATGCTCACAATGTTTTCACTGTTCCCACTCCCATGAGTTGACCTATTTACCAATTTGGCTTTAATCAATCAGACACATGATTAAATTGTTTCTCCATACAAAAAAAGAGTTTAATGCATTCAAGCAGCCAGAACAAAAATAGGTAGGAAAGTTGGAGAGATGTTCTGGAAAGATGATTTCTTTTATGTAGCAGATAGGCTTAGGATCTAAATTAGGGCGTAACAGGTTAGGGATTGGGCTCTGTATAATCCATGCTGATCTGATGGGATTACCGGGCGAGCACCAGGCTACATCTCAAGAGGCCGAGCTTCGGATTCAAAGTCAGTGTGACAGGCCCAGGCGAGTGTGACTTGATCAGCCGGAGTTTCGGCAGCGGGGAAAAGTCCGGCCATCTGGTGTACTCTTGAACCCAGAGAACAAAGCAACACTTTTTAGGGCTTGGTGATGCTGGAAACTTATTACAATAGCATTTACTGACACACCATTGGTATGTTCTGGCAAAATTAAGGTAAATCAAAAAGAAAGCTAGAAGATCGGTTCTAAAAAAAAATTCATTGTTTTGGGGCTTCAAAAGGGTTCAAAACCTGGTATTTTAGCCTAACCCCTGGTTTTCTTTGCCAGACGAGGTAGAATCCATAATGCAGGTATAAAAAAAATATTTCAATATGCGTTACTGCTGGTGTTGGACACCAATCCCGGTGTAAATGGTCATACCATAGCTAATGTTTAATTCCACTGAACTATGTAATTTATTTTTTGGATCACAGTTCTGAAGCGTCAGCTCGGAAAAGAAGCAGAAACAGACCATGGTGTAAAAAAATGTTTAATGTTTGATAATGTTTGATAATGTTTAATGTTTGATAATGTCAGCGAGAATTACAGATTTAGAGAATTATTAATTTAAAAGAGTAAGAATTAAGGCTACATGACTAATCTGTATTTTAAGGGATGTTTGGCAACCTGAGGTCTCACTTCGTTGTACGTTTCAAAACAAGTATCATATGCCAGTATTGCGGTATACAAAAAATTCATATCATACCAAAACCACTACGAAGGGGTATTAAAAATTTTTGAGACATGCCAACAGATGGCAGCACAAGGCTGCACGCAAGACTGCGTCTTGAAACTTTTTGATAGCCCTCATATTTTGGTGGCAGTGATATAGTGAAAAAACTGATAGAAAACACAGTTTATACATTTTCAACATACTGTTTAAACGCCATGAATGCCATGTTATTGCTTAACACAACACATTTTTTATCAGCGAGTGAAAAAAGCTCATACTCAGTATTAGTTTAGCGTAATAGCAGAACCGACGCATTCCAAGCTGATATGAATAACCGCTAATATCTCCTGACTGGAGAGTCATCGAGCAGCCACGGTAGAGCGATTTTCTGTAATTCCTTATCAACCAAGGCCATCTCTCCTTTCTGCTGCATCAAGCACTTTTTGAAGTGCTCTTCAAAAATATCAGTCCACGACCCTGGTGCTTTGTAATTCACCCATTCCCCTTACCGTGCCATCCACCGCCCTCGTTTGAACCACCAATTCATGCCTGCCCAACAAACCTGGAGTATAGATATATATATATATATATATATATATATATATATATATATATATATATATATATATAACACATCTAGACATACTGTCAACTTGACTGTCAAGTTACTGCCTTCGGTACCAGTATAGTACAACCACCAGGGAACGGCATAATACAAGATCTAATAACATATTATTGCGTCAATTTTTTCATTAAAAATGTTCGATTGAAACACCAGATCCTTGTGAGGCCCTTCCCCCCTCCAAACTAGAAATTGGGCAGAAAATTACCTCGACCATTTGATCAGAAAATGACACCTGGGCAAGAGAGTCTTAAAATTAAAAAGAATGACAGCAGCATTGAGTCTGTGTTCTCTGCCACTTTATTGGCCTGGGAGTCGAAAGCTACTGCAATATCTTTAAATAGGCAAGATAGAAAGAGTGTGAAGGGTCTTAAATAAATTTCTAACACCACATGCTTTTCGATGCATTAACAAGATGCATTGCAGGATTGTGCAAATAATGAGGGTGTTATTTTTACATCCCCTTTATACTATTATCTTCTAAATGAATACTTTAAAGCTATCAATCGTTAGCTCGACCTCGAACCTTTTTTTTAATAAATCATTCATTCGAGTGATAAAAGCAAGCAGCTTTATTATTAGCACAATTTGAACTAAAAACAGAAATTGTTTGTGGATAAAAACTGTAGTTTACCAGTAACCCATTGTAGGTAAAAAAATTATTAATATTATCCGTTGAAGACAACAGGAGTTGATTCGGACATTTGCTAAGGGTAAATTACAGGATCAAATATCTTCTGATCAACAGTTAAACACTTTACCCAAAGCTACCACTTCCCAAGTTTTTTATATTATTTTTTTGCTAGCATGAACTTAATGATATTCACAAAAATTAAAAGTTCTGACAAATGACAGATAAGATATATATATTTTTATTTGGGGGGGGGGCTAAAATTTGATTTAGAATGGGCAGCACTGTGGCTTAGTGGTTAGCACCGTTGCCTCACTGCAAGAAGGTCCCGATTCGACTCCCAGGCAGGGGCATTTGTGTGTGGAGTTTGCATGTTCTCCCTGTGCTTGTATGTGTTTACTCCGGGTTCTCTGGTTTCCTCCCACAGTCCAAAAACATGTATGTTAGATTGATTAGTGATTCTAAATTGCCCATAGAAGTGAGTGTAAGTGTGTGGCCCTGTGATGGACTAGCGACCTGTCCAGGGTGTACCCCTCCTGCCTTTTGCCCCTCCAGAGACAGCTGGGATAGACTCCAGCAGATTCCTGTGACCCTGAATTAGGGAATAAGCGGGTGTAGAATCTGAATGAATGAATAAATGAATGAATGAATGAATGATTTGGACTATTGTTTACAGGATCAAAGTTCAAACTGCCACTGTTGGGCCCTTGAACAAGGCCCTAACCCTCTTCATTCCAGGAGTGCCATATCATGGCTGACCCTGTGCTCTAACCCTTTGCTTCCTAAAATGGGGTATGTGAATAATTTCCCTGTGCAGTAATTCTTACATAACAAATAAAGGCATCTATTTAAAAAAAAGGTGGACATTTTGGAATTGTTTAACTAAAAAGTACACAATGCCCCAAAGGGTGCAAAGTGAGTTTCAATGCTCAAAGTGCCATAAATTCCAAGCCGTGCTCTTGAGTAAGCCATTTCACGCTCAACTGATCATCTATACACAATCAGATTCTGCTAAGACATGCTGAATGAAAGCAGGTGCCAATAAAATAAAGCGGCGTAGAAATGAATTCAGACACGATGTAGAGTAGAGCCTGGACTTCCTAACTTTGTGTGCCGCTTTTTAAAGGTGTGCTTCGCTGATGGTGTGTAAAAAGTTGAAGTTGGTGTGACAGCAAAAAAAACTTGACATAGCTTGAAGCATGTCCTTCAAACGCTTACAGGACACAAAACTTTGGGCGGTCAAGCGAATGTTTCTGTTAATATTAAAGCCACACTTATTAATGTTCATGTTGTAGCCTTGAAAGCAAGCAGCTACTCCTTTTTGTAACAACAGCTTGTTTGCAATCACATGACTCTAATAAAGGACTGGAAACCTGAATGGAAAACATGGAGGAAAATCCATATTATAGCGGTTTAGACATTATTTAGGGACATAAAATAACAGGAAAACCACCCCATTGGACGTGATCCAATTATATAATGAAAAGAAGGGAATTTTTTTTTTCTGAACTGAAATATTTGCCTGTACGATGTATAAGCAACTCATGCGTCAGACATCTTTCTACATAAAAAAAGATAAAAGCATACAAAAGCATGGAAGCATAGAATTTTTTGTTAGTGTATGGGTCAACAACCTCAATAATGAGGGACTCGACAATAACAGCCCGCGTAAGCAGCATTTCTAGTTTGTCCTGTCGATTAACCCAACACGCATTTAACATGGCTGCTCCTCTCGATGTTAGTTGTACAAGTTATCAGGTTAATCTTTTTTAAACGTCAGCCGAGGCGCCACTAAATCGATGGATTATCGCAAAACTAGACGGAGAAGAGTCATTGCAGCTCAGTGTAATTGCATGGCAAGGGAACTTATATATATTATATAAATAGCTAATATATATTAGTAGTATATATATATATTATATATTTGTAGTAATTGTTGATAATAAGAATTAAGAGATGGCAAAATAATGTAGTTTAGTGACATTAAAGGCATCAAGTGTATTGTGTAGATAGATAGATGTTTTTGTGTGTATAGGTGTGTGTGTCCAAACGAATAAATATGGAATACAGAATGCACTGGATAGATAGATAGATAGATAGATAGATAGATAGATAGATAGATAGATAGATACACAGATGAATAGACAGACAGATATATGGACAGACAGACAGACGGACAGATAGAGGGATAGATAGATAGTTTGTTTATAGTTATGTAATATTATTATATTACATATTATCTAATTATAGTTAATAATAGTTTATAGCTGTGTAAATACTAATGTATAAACATATAATAAAGTAGCGACGCACCAAATGAGCCGAAAATATATGCTGTCCCATCCAGCAGTGTTTAACGCGCCGGTTTTATTCTTTCTGTAGCGGATGTGTCACTTTGCGGTGTGACACTCTGCTTTTAACTTCACAGAGGAAGGGAATGCTAACCTAACATAAGCATAAACAGAAACACAGCAGATTTAAATTACATTAAGCTGATCACTGCACACACGAGCATAACCCGACTCTGCTCCTTCTGGTCACAGAAACAGGATTTTAAGCCACTTTTTCCCTACATTTTTCAGTCAAGTTTGGCAGATTTACACATCCATAAATAACAAAATACATCTGCATTTTGCTTTTCTGCTAGTTATTCTCATATACAAATAGAAAAATAATACAGTAGAAAAATCACTTCCGGCCCTCCTGCTGCATTTCTCATCACAGCAATGACGTCATGTGCAAACAGCCTATTAAGCAACCCGAAGCTCTGCCTGATTTTTTTCCCTAAGGTGCTACTTAGGGCATAAGCACATAATTTACACCAACGTTTTAAGTAATTGTCATTAGGTCTAAATGCTCACTGGCTAAACTCATTTACAAGCTGAACTTTACATTTTATTATTCAAGTAAAGAAATTTAGATCGTTTCTGTGCAAAAGTAACACCCGGGCCATATTTTACTATGAGTAAAGATTATAGTTCATAAAAGGCGGGGTTACGTGTCTGGTTGTTTTAAGGCCTGTTTTGAAGCCCCAGTCCATCCTGCCGGAATGTCTCCTGTGTTTACAAGGGGGCCGTTTTACTATGCAGTAATTTTCCACTCCTACTGCACATCAGGGACGTTTTTATATCGAACTGATCCCACACACACACCATACACACAAAAACGCGGAGCTTGAGGCGACTCAAACAAGCTTCAATTGGATTTAATGTATTATTAGGAAGATTTCAAATCTGTCTGTATTTACACAACAAAAAGTTGCTTAAAGAGTGACTTTGTAGTGTGTGTGTGTGTGTGGGTGTGGGTGTGTGTACAACAGAATAAATATAGAATACAGGATGCACTGTTTAATTGTTGTGTCTTATTGGATAGATAGATAGATAGATAGATAGATAGATAGATAGATAGATAGATAGATAGATAGATAGATAGATAGATAGATAGATAGATAGATATACAGGCAGACAGGCAGACAGACAGATAGATAGACAAAGATATACAAACAGACAGACAGATAGATAGATAGATAGATAGATAGATAGATAGATAGATAGATAGATAGATAGATAGATAGATAAACAGTACAATTTGCTTATATTGCTTAAATTCTTGCTAAAGCTTCACTATATCCACATTTCCAGGTGGAAGGTAAATATTAAAGGACCAAATGTTTAAGCCTGAGGCAAACTACAGTCATTACTATACGAAGGGAACACCCCAACTTTGCCATACACTCTCTTGTCCAGTACCCCCCAACCCTTTCTTTCCTGTGCACCCGACTTCCTCTACCTCTTTATAAGAAACACATGCGTTAGTGTGTGAAACAGCTCAAACCCGACAGCTGTAAACCTAACGACAACCTAAACCTAACAAATTCATTTCACATTTCTGGCATTTGGAAGACACTCGCACAATTATCTCAGGGGCCCAGCATTGACAGTTTGGTGGTACTGGGAATTGAACCTGTGATATTCTGATTAGCAGGCTAACACTTAACTGCTTGAGCTACCACTTAAATACATGGAATCTCCTGACGTATCAGTCTTCCAGGTTTGCAACAGATCTTCTAAGTTAAGATGGAGCTCACTGCTCAATTTTTGAAATTTGTCCCTCTATCCAGAGGATGTTTGTGTAAATGGCAGATTCGGGGCATCGCTTTCTCGAAAAACTGGGTACTATATATAAAGCTGTTATTATTCTATTTCAGAAAGCAGGATTCCACTGCGCATGATAATAGAAACTGTTTACTGATGCTACTGATGCACACAGGCTACAGTGCGTTTGACTGGAAGAACAGTGTGTGTAAAATGGGGCAAGTAATAGCTCAATAATTATGATGTTGTACTGCTGATCAGAAAATTAAAATTCTTTATTAGCATTCATAAACTACCACTGCTTGGGGCCCCAGAGAAAGGCCCTTAATCCTTAACTGCTTAATTGGAAAAGAAAAAGAAAAACTAAATGTAAGTCGCTCTGTATTTAAATGTAAATTTAAATACAGAGATTTGATTTGATTTGATTTAATACATCTAAATGTAAGTGTGTGTGTGTGTGTGTGTGTGTGTGGTGTCACCTTTGGTTTTTTAGTTTGCTCTCCTTCTTATTGATGACCCCCGGAACGCAATTGGTGAGTTCGGTCCAGTCCGCGTGCAGCCCGCAGCTCCAGCCCGTGGAGAAGCGCGAGAACAGCCAGGTCTCCTTGCGATTGGGTCGGTAGCACGTGCACTTCTTCTGACCGGGTCGGCAGTCGCAGGGCAACTCGAGCCGCACGTTCTGCACGAGGTGACGGCCGAACGTGGTGCCGCCTGTTTTCTGGATGTGCAGGAACACGAGCACGTCGTCGCCCTTGATCTGGAAGTCGACGGCGCGCTCCAGGTCGCGTGCGGGGAAGTAGAACTTCTTGACGTAGTGCGGGTCGGGCGTCGGGAACGTGTCGGCGTCGTCGTCGTCGGGCGCATAGGCGCGCGGTAAGCCGAAGTTGGACGTTACGGCTCCTGGTGCTGCGTACTGATACAGGATGAGCATAAAGAGCGCCGAGCCGACAACGGCGAACAGGAACTTGCCGCTCCTCTCCACCATGGTCCCGTGCGGCGCGAGTCGCGCGCTATCATCGGCCCGCCTGACGGAGCGGTGCGCGGCGGCGCGCGAGCCCCATCCACAGAGCACGCAGCGCACACCAACTCAACTGTTCTCTGGGTTCCAAACAAAACAAAATTAGAAAAAAAAAACCCGCAAAACGCAACAAAAACAACAACACGCAAGACACGAGCGTCCAAAATCCGTCCGCGTGCGTACGGTCTTCCCGTCTCCCTCTTTCGCGCACCGGAAAGCAACGCGCCGCGCGTGTGATCGCTGGGATTTAAAGTCCTCTCTCTTATCGACTCGGAGCTCCTCGCGCCAGCTGCGTGCACGGCGGCGCGCACCACCCCCACTAACTCCTGTATAGCAAAATGCGCGCTCCCGATTAGATAATGCACTGTTTATTCATTCATTTTATAATTCAAATAAAAACTATTAAGTAACTGAAGTTTAAAAAATAATAACATTATTAATATTAATTACAACTAATTAAAATATTTACAATAAACTAGAATATAATAATAATAAGATGTAATGAGATGATTGCATTTAACTGTGATGACACCTCTGTATTAGCATAAATATTCAAAGGGATTTAATCATATTTTTTAAGAAATAGATGCTGTGATATTTGGCAATAAATTTAATAAATAGAAAAATTAAAATTAATGTATATATAAATAAATGTACGCGTGAATAATCACATGTGCAATGCTTTTTCGTTATACAGTATTAACTAATCCTGCTCGGAGGTGTTTATGTCAGTGTTTTTTGCCCCACTGGCAAAACCATTTATGAAAAATATCCAAATGAGGTGATGAGTCAGGAGTTTTATGGCAAGAAAACTTTAAACTGTGCAGGGACTGAAGCAAGAAGGGTGGGAAATACTGACTCAGCTCATGAAGGACACTCATGAGTTGCTGATGAGCTGAACCGAGAAAAACCATGCATGCAGGGGATAGATAGATAGATAGATAGATAGATAGATAGATAGATAGATAGATAGATAGATAGATAGATAGATAGATAGATAGATAGATGGGGGGATGAAAGACAGATGAGAAATATGACAGAGGTTGAGATAAGAAAGAAAGATGAAAGCATGAGGAAGAGAGATAATAAATAGATTAAAAAGAAAGTGAGTAATAAAATGTATGAAAAGTATATTTTAACAAAAAATAAACAGATTCTGACAAATAAATTGCAAATATTCTGAAATGTTCATTTCCGGATGTTGATATGTTAATATATGTGAACTTTTTGGATTGGTCCAGACTGTATTTCTATTTTTGTACTGTTTTCTATAGTGGTATTATTTACATGAATACAGTGCCCCCTAGCTTAAAAACTCCCGTTACCTCCGATGAGTTGTTTTTCCACGTTTTAATTGCCTATCAACTTAATCACACTGAAACCTTAAATTGACTTGAAACTGAACTCTTTTTCTCTCATGCTGCTGGTTTGCTGCTGCAGCCTCAATCATTACCCAGCTCATTAAACTGTATCAATTATTCATGTTCTCCATCTGCAACAAGCAAGAGAGAGAGACAGAGAGAGAGACAGAGAGAGAGAGAGGAAACAAGGAACTAATAAGTTGGATGGAACACTGAAAATGCCACCAATAAGCCAGTCAAGCATGTATGCTAGGTCATATTTATTCAGTTTTTATATAAAAGAAGTGTCACATTATGAGCTTCACATTGCGTTTTATTACTAGGTAGTCAGAGCGCCGAGGCTGGCTGCTTCTGACAGCCGAGTGACTCACAACTCAACTGTCCAATTTATACGAGGACACTTTTCTGTCTGGCTGACTTGGTGCTCAAAAAAGATACACTAAAAACTCCAATAAAACAGTAATAAAAATAAAACTGATCAGTTATTTAAAGTCCAAGTCCCAGACTGCTTAAATCTTCATGTAGACGTTTTAGATTGAAAATGTAAATGAAATGTTCTACTGCCATCTTTATTTTGCAATTTATCCATTTTTATTCGGAGGAAGAAATATTACGTAACATTCAACAAAATATAAAACCAAAAATGCTTAAATTTAAGGCATTTGGCAGACGTCCTTATCCAGAGTGACTTACATTTATCTCTTTTATTTAACTTAGCAATTGGGGGTTAAGCGCCTTACTCAAGGGCTGAGGTGCTGGGTAACAAACCCTGGTCTCTCTAGTATCTGTCCAACACCTTAACTAACCACTTAACTACTACTTGAAGCTTTTATATTAGGTCAAAAGAAGTTTGGCTCAAACAAATAAAATCGGCTTGGCATGTTTTGTTTTCCAAGTTCCGTCACCGAGCTCCGGTGATCACCACTTATCCCTACCTTCCTCCAACAATCCTTTGTTCCTGGTTCCTCGGTTCCTGGTCCTATTCGTCCTCAATTCCTGCATTCTTCTTTGGTTTGCTGTATTCTGTATCTATCTGTCCACACTTACATTTACATTGTTTGGCAGACACTTTTATCATTTATACAACTAAGCAATTGGGGGTTAAGGGCCTTGCTCAGGAGCCCAACAGTAACGGCACTGGGAAACGAACCCGGATCTTCCAATTACCAGTCCAACACCTTAACCACTAGACTACCACTTCATTCTTCATGCTAACTAGGTTGTCTGGGTTTAACCGATCTGTTTCTCCAGTCCGGTATATTGTTACATTGTGCACTTTAGCTGTTGCTCTTCTGAAAGTTTTGTCATTGATTCGAGCCAAAATCTTCTTTTAACTCTTTATGCATCATCTGTATTCCACCAATGAATGGCTATGTTTTCTTAACACTGGTTAAATTTACCAAACACTTTTTATAACAAGAACATCAAACATCCAGGTAAAAATGTCAAAAATTTAGTCCAGGTCCAAGTCTAACAATCATTTATAAAAATTCATTATTTAAAAAAATTAAAATAAAAGATTCTGTTTCGAGCTCGAGTAAACAAAGAACAGATACCACAGTATGTAATTATTCGCTATATTCCCACAAACTGATATTCATGTTAGGGTTTTCTTTCCTTAAGAAACCTTTATCTGCTAATTAAATTTTGCACTAATTACTGTTTAATCCTCCTCCAGAAAAGGAAATGGTTAAACCATAAAACATGACATGATGCGTATAATTCTTGTCTACTTATATATCAGATTAAACTTAATTATGTGTGTCTATTTGAGCTGCACAATCAGGCCATGCAAGGTTTAACACACCGTTTTAATCGGGATGTGGCTTACGATATTTTGGTGGATTTATAACTATGATTTAGCAATTCCAGATTTCTCGCCATAAACCACGGAAGCTTTTGCAGCAAATCATTTCCTGCAGTGTCTTACATTCATTGTGACATAATATTTTTTCTTGGGCCAGGTAGTAGATACAAATCCTATCCCAGAAAATTGTGTATCTTTGGAAGGAGGAATAAATTCAAGAAAAGAGTCCAGTCCAAAACAATGAATTTGTCTTAATTATAGTGTTAAACTAATTAATCACTTATAGTTAAGTATTTTTCTAGCTGTTTTTGTCCAAAAAAGCAGTTTTACTGCAAAAATCCAGGGGGTCGAGTCCATTTGATGCCTATGATACTCTTACAGAAGAAGTTGGTTTAAAGAAGTACAAAATTGTCCTGAAATACCATGGATCAGATTATATCCTTGCAAATCCAAGAAATTGTGGGGGTTTGCCTGCAGTCTAGGAGTGACAAGTTAGCGAGGTAAATGAATAAATCTGGGGCAATCTATTTGCACTTGTATCAGATGGGTTCTATCCTGAATCCAAAAGATGGAGTGTTGCCCTGGAATAAAACAGGTGCAGATCTATCATGGTGTGATAAGAACAAATCACAGCATTGTTCACAAATACGTTTTTTTTAGTATTAGGGAACCTCGATAGCCTGAACAGAGCTCTGACAGAAATCACTTATTGTTGATGGGGACAGGGGCGCCACTAAAGGTGGGGGGGTTAGAATGATTCTAGAGGGCTTGCACTTTGGGGGGCCCGAAACATCTGTTTTGTTAGTAGTAACAGTACTAGCAGTAATGTACGAAATTGCTAGCGGCACCCCTGGATTAGGATAAAGAAGCAATATCTGGTTGACCTCACCTAAATACTACAACCCACACAGGATTGAAACCCGTGACCTATTTCACCCAAGATTTAATGTGTAGTGCATTTTGTGATGCTTTTCTGTGCAGCATTGTTGTTCAAAGTAGCTAAACCACAAGGTTAATTTAAGGCTTTTGATGGATCTTTTTTGGGCAATTCATTAGTTTCTTTACTGTGATACATCCATCCCAACGTACTGTAGAAGTTATTTGAATCATATTAGTGGCATTTTGGCAGACACCCTTAACCAGACTGGCTTAAATTTATCTAATTTTTTTTTCAATCCAACTGGTTAACGGTTAACGGCAACTTGGTGGTGCTGGAAACTGAACCAATCAACAACTTTAATCGTTTAGCTACCTCTTCTAATTATGTTGAGCTCCCTATTTTGATGCTTGATGAGAGTTAGTATTGATTCAGGTTTAAGTTGTGTTAAATAAGAACATATTCAGCATTTAGAGATGACAGGTAACCTTTATAATACATATAATATTTCATTGCTAGGTGATTACGCGTTTAGTTCAATGGCAGACATAAAAGTTTAATAGGGCCGATTAAATGTTTAGTAACGTAACAGGAAATGAGGCTGGTATTTTAATCAGTCCGCTCCGTAAGTGGACAGAGCACAAAAAGGCATAATTACCATTTAATT
The DNA here is from genome assembly GCA_005784505.1 of Bagarius yarrelli. Lineage (NCBI taxonomy): Eukaryota > Metazoa > Chordata > Actinopteri > Siluriformes > Sisoridae > Bagarius > Bagarius yarrelli. The sequence goes on from VCAZ01000106.1 coordinate 291,109, forward strand.
TGAAGTTCGATTGTGAAGTATAGAGCACCAAGCCTCACCCAGACAGTGCACCACCAATTTTACAGTTTTGCATTTATTTAGGCATCAGGGCTCACTAAAAAGTCTCAAAATTTTAGCTGACAACCTTAAAGGTGCACAGAAAAACAGAGCTTTCCGTGACTACGAAGTGTAAGATTCAGTAGTCTAGCTCCTAATTCCTAGGCCCGTCCTAGATTTTAACAGTTGTGGTTACGTAATAAAGACAACCTAGTTAAAGCACTAAGCAAGGGGTTTCACCTTTAAAAAAGGAAACAAGCAAATAAATAACAATTAGACTCAAAAGAAATCTGTGTACATGGCAAAGGTAAGGCTGCAATTACTAACAGAGCATCGCTTCTCACGCATAAACACAGTTTACAGCAATGTTTGGTATCTTTTGTTTAACCAAATGAACAGCTAACAGCAAAATTACTGCTCTGAAAACTGCTAAAACAACATTAAATATATTGGGTAGACTTGTATGGTGGAGTTTTGTTTTTTTTTTGCTTGTTTTATTGTTTAAAAAATGTGGCTATTGTGAGAACAACCCACATTTGGGAGCTATTAAGGCAAAACATGCATAGTTCTGTTAAAAGCTCAAGACATATTTATTATGGTCTTGGACAATGCAAATCTAAAGCAAATCCCAGGCTGAACTACACACTAAATGAGATGTCTGTAAATTGTCCAACACTTACACACGTATAGGGACAGTGTGAAGGGCTTAGTGAGTCCACCTTGTGTACAAAAGTTGTGTTTAAGATGGTGGTCTACTGATTGTTGTCTTATTGTGAGAGACTGCTAACTGTAATATTATGGGTTTGATTCCCAGCACAATCCAAGTTACCACTGTGGTAATTTAAGTTCCTCTGGATAAGGAAGTCTGCTAAATGCTGTAAATGTAAACGATCGCCAACCGGCTCGTGCTGGATCCTTGAGCAGGACCCTTGACCCTTAAACGGTCCGTTGTATAAAGTTTTTTCTGAATGGGGAATTAGCTTAATGCTGTAAATGTACCTGGGCGAAACTAGAAAACCTATTCAGACAATAAGAAAACAACAAAATCTCCATACAGAAGATACACCAGAGCCTAGAACCGAAGAGTTGTTAGGTATCTTTTTACTCAGTCTTGTTCACATATAAACAAGGTGTTTATTTAAAACTCAGACGTAATTCAAACTGAGCAAGTAATTAAGCGGAATAAATATTGAGCTTGCATGCATCTATAATTAAAATCAAAACGTTTGTTAAGTAAATGAATGAAGCTTGATGAACTTTTACCAAACTATCTTTTCACAAGAAAATGCCTCCAAGGTTAAAGGTGTAGAAACGGACTGCGTGGAGCCTCTCGCCTTGTTTGAAGCGTCACTCTTGTTCAAGGCTGCCGAGTTTAACCCTGCTTTAATCAGCATGTGATGACCGAGGCTGTCTCAGGCTTGACCTTCTTACTGCCGGATCAAAGATAAGGAGAATACGCTTCAAGGATATGAGCGATTTTTTTTTTCTCTTGAACCAAAGCGTCAAGGCCCGGAGAAGGTTAGAACCAAATATTTCAAAGTTTGACAGTTTTATTGAAAAAGGACAGCTACTCATGAAGTACAGCTTAATTAGCATTCTTCCACTGGCACAATATATAGCCGCTTCTGCTTACCGCTGCGTCTGGGATTGATGTTCACTAAAATAAGTTCGACTTAGTAGGATAACACTAAGGCTTTTTTTTTTTTTCACAAGTCTTCTGAAGTAAATAATGTGGGATTGTTATAAGGGATAAATATCTTATATATATATATATATATATATATATATATCTATCTAATATTATATAGATTTATTATAATTTTTTTTTTTATCTTGCTGCAAAAATACGAGTGGTTTGATGTTACCATGGCACAAAAACTGTGATATATTTTTGGGCATTTTGCCTTTATTGATAGGACAGAGATGAAGCAGGGGATGGAGAGGGAATGGGACCAGAAAGGATCCGGAGCCAGAATCAAACCCAGGTCGTTTGCACGCAACAGCGCATCCCCCCCCCCGTATATTTCTAATAGTTACGTGTATGTTGTTTGTCAAGAAAGATAATATATAAGAATGAGTGATTTGATATGAACCTTGCATGTGACTTTTGACCAATCAGAATAGGAATTTGTCTAAGTAATATTATTATCAGCTGTGATTGTATTTTTAGCGACTTACAGATCAACGTCATCTTAGTTCTTAAGCAGAGGTGAGTGTCTATATTAATCAACTGATCTGATTAAAAATATCAAGCCTTTATCTTTCTTCAGACTCTAAAAAACTTTTACGATACGTCAAGGCTCTTTTTCAGTTCTCTGTAAAAAGACCTGCAAAGTCTCGCTAATGAAAGGCAGAGATAAAAGTGAAACCTTGATCACTAGGAATAAGATTACTTGAGTAATTAGATTTTGCTGCAAAAGTTTCTGTGAGGAAAATATATTTAGCCAAACTATAAAGAGAAACTTAAAGCTTTTATCTGTCATTCAAATCGATCTATTCTCAATTTCCAGTTTCGTTTTTTTTTTTTTGTTTGTTTGTCTGAACAGTTTAAAGTATTTTGTAAGTGGTAACATAAACTGATTGGACCGCACCGTAAAATCCAGCCAAATAATACACCATAACACAATCATTCAAAATTTAAAATATATACAAACATATATTAACCAGTGGATATGCACAGGATGTAAAAAAAACACCATTCAAGTGTGTAGATATGCAGAAAGCAAACACGTTTTAGCATTTTATTATTTAAATGTTTCATAGGTTTGTTAAAAAAAAATGTATAGCTCTGAGATTAATACCGTATTCATTCATTCATCTTTTATACCCGCTTATTCCTTAATTCAGGGTCACAGGGATCTGCTGACGTCTATTCCAGCCGTCTCTGTAAGAGCGAAAGGCAGGAGGGGAATCACCAAACGACCTAAAATACATGTTTTTAAACTGTGGGAGGTTCTCTGGAGTAAACCCACGCAAGCACAGGAAGAACATGCAAACTCCACACAGAAAGGCCCCTGTACTGTATTGTTAATTCAATTTTAACTAAAAAAATACAAATTTGAAAATAAATTAAAATTCTTAATAAGCGAACCTGTGGCAGTAATCCTTTAGGATACTCTGCAGAAATTGTCTTAGTAATAAACCTTACAGTGCAAAACTATAGACTTTTGTTAAAAAAATATATTTTGGAGCCTGGCTTTAAGTTTTATAGAAATAATACGATAATAATAATACTAATAATAATAGTAGTCTAAAATCCCCCAAATCTAAGTAGCTTTAGTACTCTATCCACTACAAAAATTTAAATACTTAAAATAGGGGGTAAAAATTCAGACTGATAAATTACATTTTGTGTGCTGTTAGTGTGCAATAAACTCTGTAGATGTTTTGATAATCAGATTTGTTATATGAAATATTCAACTCTAAATTATCACCTGATCCACATTCTATACTTTATTATTTTCACTGTTTTTATTAATCTATTATGATATTATGGTATTAATAATATAGTACTAAAGTATTAATTACAACGTTTAGTGCTAGAATTTTAGTGCTAGCTTAAGATAGTCTTGCAAGTTTGTCTATATATTGCTAAGATGTTTGTTGGCTTGACAAGACAAGAATAAAAAGCAATTTTATAAATATATTGTGTGTTTAAAGTGTATAAAACGGTATTTTTTTTAAAACTTTTTTTAAACTTGGGTTTAAAATAATCCCTACCTATTAGTTTGCTTTAACATATGTGATGGTGTGCCTCTATAAATAACAGCAGCGTTCCATTTATTTGTGCTTGTTTCGTATCACATGCTTCTTAAAGGTCGTGTATAACATGTCTTCAGGGAGTCTGTAAGTTCAGCAAAATAACAAGAGCAAGTCGTGAGAGCAAGGGTGATCCTACAGCGTACTCTGTTTGAGTTACTAATGTATGACCTGCAAAAGGGCAGTGGTATATTTCAGTCGGAACGTTTTGTGTTACATTTCTGTAGTACAGTATAATACGGATGAAACATGGGAATTAAACGATATTCATTTTTAAGTTTGTAAGCGATAATTGATAAGCAGAACCAATAGTTATTTATTGTTTATTTTTGTTGTTGGCACAAAGATAACAACAGTGATAAACCTAGAAAAATTGTTATTTATAACACTGTCAATAGTGTTATTTTAATCCCTCACAGCAAACAGAAAAAATAAATCAAATTTTGACATTGATATAAAAATAGAGTTTAAAACTGAAAAAACATTTGTCATTAAGCGTCTTTATAAAATAAAAACTGCGGCTGAGTCGTTGATTGGAAGACCAGAAAGAGCTGGGTTCAAGCCCTACCACGCAAGTGTTGGGTTCAAGTCATGTCCGCAAGTGTTGGGTCCTTATACAAGACCCTTAACCCTTCCTGCTCTAGGGACGCTGTATGATAATTGACCCTGCGGTTTGACCCCAACCTTCCAAGATGAGATAGGCAAAGAAAAACATTTCACCATATGTTGTACTGTGTATGTGACAAATAAAATTTGGATTAGAAGTGTAATAACCATCAACGCCAACTAACGCAGCTGGTTTAACAAGTAAAAAACATACAAATTTTTCTAAGGAATTAAAAACCTATTTAAATTAATTGACAAAATTTGCTACTTTAGTGTGGTGTAGTCTGCCAGTTAACCAGAACATTCACTAGTAGTGCTGCAGTTCACTCATCTCTCCACACGGGGCAGTGCTGTAATAGCATTCTGCTGCGCAATTCTCAAAAAGTTGGATTTGATATTCCAAATCCGATATCTGATTATAAAAACACTTAAATATGAAAAAAAAAAAAGTAGTTAAAACGATTATCAGTCAATCTTTAGTACTAACCAATCAGAATCAAGTATTTAGAAGTAGCTGTAAGATATCTAATGTTTTCAAATAATCTCCCGGGTGGTGTTATTTATTAACATCAGTCTGGCACTGCTGCATAATAATTACACAATCTGCCACATGCATGAACGCACATTTAACATATGTTTATTTCCGGTTTAATGAAGAGCAAAAGCGTTCATAATGTTTTATTATTTCTATAACATATCAGAGTTATAAAGATTTCAGCATTGATTTTCTTCCCTCTATTTTTCCCTCCACTAACCCAGCAGGTGACCTTCTGATTATACATTATAGGACCAGGGCTGGATTTTAACACGCTTCATGTAGGTACCACGGGAGTGGTAGCGTATAATAACGTGTCAAAATTCTACACAAAATGTCTTCTATTTCACATTAGAGCAGTAATGATACAGCAAGCTTATTCAAGGCACACATACTGTAGCTGAAGTAAGCAACTATGAAGCAGGAGGAGAAAAGAAAACATTTACATCAAACCTATAAAAAAAACAGGTTGCTGGCATATTAGCGCTGCCGAACGCAGCCGTCTGGGTGGCTGTGTTTCAGCCATCTCATTATACCCTTGACAGCACCATAGTTACACTACAACAGCAGAACAAGTCAACATTAATGAGATTTTATGAGCCAATCGGAAAGTAGAAATGGGAAAGGAAGGTAAACAATAAATAATAATAATATTTTTAGTAATAAAGCAAAACTTAATATCTGCACGATTTTGGACATTTCCAGGTTACAACTTCCTCCTAGGTCCAAGTCATTTTAATAATTCCTAAAATAAGTGCAATAAAATATTACCCCTCTGACTCGTCTCATCCTGTTCAACAAGCCAGTTCTGGCACTTCCTGACCCACTTTTCTCCCACTGATGCACACTATATCTGTTCTCATCTCCAAATCACATGTCTCCACATGGAAGCTCAACCGATTACCTAACCTTTTTCCTTTATATTTGTTTTGTAATTTACTCACGTCTCATCTCCCAGCTAAGCTTGTCCCGTAGACCTGTTTGGATGAGGTTCATGAGGTTTTGTCATGGTTTTGTTTCCGATTTGTTGCGTTGTGTGTTGTTATTCTTACATCTACTGAATTGGTATTAATTATTCCTTTACTGTTGGTGGTTTTGCTGTTGATGTTATTTTATGTTTTTTGTAAGGAACTGTAAGGAACTCCACTAAGGCAAGTAGTTTAAGAAACCAAGATGCAGTTTGTTTACAAGTGACAAAACAATAAACATAAACTAATCTAGACTTGACTTGACACGACTTAGCTTAGCTTAGCTTAAACACTCGTACAAACATAAACATTAAACTAGACGTGAACTTGACTATAATAGACAAAGGGAAACACAAGAGCTATATACACAAGACTAACCAATGGGAACAAGACACATGGACAAGGGGCTCAGGAACACATGGGGAACAGCGATCACATGACAAGGAACAAGACAGGAAGTAAACAAAGGCATGAACAATAAACATAAAGTAAAAACATAAACACAATATAAACATGAAACATAAACATACCTGCTTATCCCCATGACCCCGAATTAGGGAATAAGGTATATAGTGGGTATAGAAGATGAATGAATGAATGAATAAACATAAAACATTGAACAAGACATGAAACATAACCCTTTTTTTATGTGTTTGTTGTTCATCCTGTTATTTGTTTTGTTATGTTTTTTCGACTTGCGATTGATTGGTTGCTTTGCTGTTTTTTTTGTTTGGTTTTAAGGTTTTTAAAATATGTTTTTTTAACTTGAAGTTCCTTTGTTTCATTGTTGTGTGTTTTGAGCTGCTGTTCATTATTTATTTTTGCTCTTGTGTTTTTTGTTTTGCTGTCGACTTTTGTAATTTTTAAAATTGTCTTTGCTGTGTTTTTTTTTTTAATTTTGTTTTATTGTTGTCTTGTTGTGTCTTATGATTGACTGCTTTGGCTGTGTTTTGTATTTTCTTGTTATTGTTTCCTTAAATAATGATTCGGTTTTGATTTGATTATGTTTTGGGGCCACAATAGAACACCTAAGCACGGCACTCAGATAAAAGACGAATCAGCTTATTTAACCTCGAAGAATGGAACTTTTAGCGGTATTTCTACATTACATTTATCTTTTTTTTTTTAAATCCATCTGAGCACTTGAGGGCCTTGCTTGGGGCCTGGTGATGGTGAGTGCAGTACTCCAACATCTTAACCATTTCCCCAAATTTTTGACAAAAGTTAAACTTTCTAGCAATTACACAATGTGATAGATGTGACGGAAATCTAACACTGAGAACAACGTCCCTAGACTGAAGCATGCTGGTGGCAGCATCATGTTTTATTGTTATATTTTCCTAAAAAAGTTTTGATATGTTTATGTTTTGGGGCCACAGTACAACACTTAACCATGGCACTCAGACACAAGACAAATTTGCCCATTTAAGAGTTAACTCTTAAATGACCTTCTGCCATTTTGTTCTGAACAAGTTTAATTTTGTTTATCAATAATTTATATTTTGGTCTTTACAAAAACTTTACTTTCTAACTGACAGAAGCAAGATTTGCTGCAGCAATGTTCATTTTCTGTAAAGATATGCTTTATTAAGAAGATTCTTTTCCATTTATCCTAATTATTTATCACCTCCCCTGAATGCAAGAAATCTTCCCTGCCGTGTCACGTCACATGCGCAGCTGAGATTCAAATACACTAGCAACTCATGTTAAAAAGCTGTTTCCATGGAAGCAGTCCTGACCAAATTAAACTACAAGATTAATAGCGTTATTAGAAACACCAAATGTGCCAGCAAATGACATGTCTCTATACTATAAGGAGTAAGAACTAAATAACCGAAAATTCCACCATGAACCTGCCAGCCGTGCCTGTGTATACATTAATGAACGGATAAAAGTCATTCGTCACTTGAAGTCATGCACACTGGCTTCCTGGCACCCGTATCTTAACCGTTAATTCGTTTAAAATAACTAGCAGTTCAGGAACTCATTTGTAAATTTAGTATTATTTTAATTGGTTATACTGCTTGTACCAAAAATATTGGACAAATCTATTTTTAATGGATAGGTCAAATTAGCAGGACGACAGTTATTGGAACGCTGATTGTAATTTAGGGATATCGACTCATGTAATCCCTATAGAGCTGTGTGATCGGATGCAGATCGATATTAATTTAAAACCAAGAAACAACATCAACAAGCAAATCAGACAGACTAGGAGTGGGAGAATGTTTTTTTAGGAGAGTTTACTGAAAAACAATGGCGGGCTGTGCATTTGGTACCTGGGCCTTCAGTGGGGACTTTCCTAACTGAAACAACGCTTAATACTCAAATCTTAATCTTAATACTGTACAAAAACTTAAAATAACAAGTCGTGACATTACAGAGAAAGAAACGTTTCGCATATTAAACCAAAAAATAAGACCAGGAAGTAAACATACAGAATATGAAGCTCCCACACTGCTAGTTTGACTTGCCAAATGTTTAAAATGATGTTGAAGATACTTAAGCCAAAAAAAGGCAAGCTGTTTTTTTTTTTTGGACCCTTGAGCAAGACCCTTAACCCTCAACTCCCAACTCAAGTATAGGACTTATTTATCCACTGGCATAGCGTTACCCTCACCCAAGGCTGTCTTTGTTTTGACAGATATGCTGTACTGCCAAATAGGCTTATTTGCAGAGATTCAACAATCTGAGCTGATAATTAGAAAATTAACAAGGATTTTTATGCCACATTTACCACAAAAGTTTAGGCTGCCTTCCACCACCACAGGATTGTCATCATCACTGAGATATTTTAAAGTGGATGTTGTCTTATCTGTCGGAGGGACCGTCCGATCGTTGCCCCTGTGAAGACAGCAAAAATGTGTCTCACTGAGAACTTCTGCCGCTTTACGGAAATGCCCTTGTCATCCAACCGTGCACTCTCTCCCTCATCCCAGTGGAATCCAGTGCTTATTAACCATCTGGTATCATACTAAAGCCAGTTCCTCAGGCAGGAGACACTTAAAAACAAACTAGTTGCTCCCAGTCACTGCATGAACCCTTCATTTTTTCCTTCATTTATGCTGCAAGAGAAATAATGACCTGCTGATGATGACAGATAGTGGAACTTTTTTACAACAGGGAGTCTTATTTTGAGCAAACACTAATGATGATGAAGTTTTAAAGCAAGAAAAGTGAATATGAATGCATTCATTTGTAAATCATTTGTGCTGAATTGTTTTAAACTTTGTGAAATGTTTTACATTTTTAAAGTTTATTCATGACATACAACTTTAGTTTTTAAAAAAAAACACTTTCTGTTTTGCGGTTGTATTTTTATATTTTGGTATGATTATTTATTTATTTTTCATATTTTATTTCTGTTTTTTGTTGATTTTTATTTACCCTGATTTTGCATTTTTTTTTTTTATTTGTGGTTACGCATTTTTTTTCCTCTGTTAATTTTTTTTGCAGTTTTTTTTCTTTTGTTAACTTTTTGTAATGTATCCTAAATTTCCTGTTTGCTGATGAAGCATTGGTCTTGGGTCACCATAAAATACTTGATTCATGCTGTGCCGCATATACAGATGCAGATGCAGATCCTAATACCTTCAAATTTGCTTTCCTTTTCCAGGTGTCAAATGCACCATTCCAAAGAAATATATATATTATATATATATATATATATATATATATATAGATATATATATATATATATATATATATATATAATATGAGATGATCCTGAGAGACCTGAGGCCTGATATTGCTACTAAAACATTGACAAGATGCAATAAGGTGAATTGAATTGCCGGGTCACTGATCCTTTGCTTTAAAAGTAAAAAAGAGAATAAAAGAAAGTAAGAGAAACAGGGGGGGGGGGCTGTGTTATAATACTGTTACGAAGGATTTAAACATGTAGAAAAATATTGTGGATCCTTTGGAGACTGAACTCTTTTCTTCCAGAGAACACAAAGAGAGAGAGAGAGAGAGAGAGAGAGAGAGAGAGTAACCTAAAAGACATTTTTTTTGCCCCTAGTTTTTTCCTTACACCTTTCCCCAGTGGAAAGCTTTCTCCAAACCTACCATTCCTCCACGTAATAGCCAGTGGCTTTTATTTATATTTCAATCGCAGATCAGAAATTTTTTGCAAGACCCAAAGTCATAGTCAAGGTTGTGTGCCAGACACAAATATTTCACTCCATCTCCCTGCAGGATATATCCTCCAGTCTTGGTAAATCCACCAACACCAGTATCAACATTCTCGCCAAACCAACCCCTAAAACCCCTATGTACTTACAGACACACACACGCATAACGTTCACATACTGCATACTGTATGTGAGGCTTCTTAAGAGTGCGCGAACTTCTAAAACTGTCAGCCATATTTACTGTTAACATGTGCTATAAGTTAATGAAACAAACAAATCTTAAATCTAACATCTTTGCTTGTTTGTAAATTTTGTCTAGTATGGATTTAGTCCAGCTACCTAAATCTTTGCTAGCTAGGTGTGAAAAACAGCTGTCAGGAACGATTTATATCTTCTTCTCCTTTTGGCTGTTTCCTTTTAGGGGTCGCACAGCGAATCATTTGTCTCCACCTAACCCTATTCTCTGCATCCTCTTCACTCACACCCACTAACTTCATGTCCTCGTTTATCTCATCCATATACCTCCTCTTTGGTCTTCTTCTTTGCCTTCTGCATCTAACATCCTCCTACCAATATTTTCACTATCCCTCCTCTGTACATGTCCAAACCACCTTAATCTGGCTTCCTTGACTTTCTCCCCAAAACATCTTACATGAGCTGTCCCCCTGATGAACTTGTTCCTAATCGTGTCCAACCTCGTCACTCCCAAAGAAAACCTCAACATCTTCACCTCTGCTACGTCCAGCTCTGCTACCTTGCTCTTCCTCAGCACCACTGTCTCTAAACCATACATCATTGCTGGTCTCACCACTGTCTCTAAACCATACATCATTGCTGGTCTCACCACTGTCTCTAAACCATACATCATAGCTGGTCTCACCACAGTCTCTACCAGCTCTACATCATTGCTGGTCTCACCACTGTCTCAAACCATACATCATTGCTGGTCTCACCACTGTCTCTAAACCTCATACATCATAGCTGTCTGGTCTCACCACTGTCTCTAAACCATACATCATAGCTGGTCTCACCACTGTCTCTAAACCATACATCATTGCTGGTCTCACCACTGTCTCTAAACCATACATCATAGCTGGTCTCACCACTGTCTCTAAACCATACATCATAGCTGGTCTCACCACTGTCTCTAAACCAAACATCATGCTGGTCTCACCAATGTCTCTAAACCATAAACCCTCATAGCTGTCTCACCACTGTCTCTAAACCATACATCATAGCTGGTCTCACCACTGTCTCTAAAACCATACCATCATAGCTGGCTCTCACCACTGTCTCTAAACCAAACATCATCATAGCTGTCTCACCACTGTCTCTAAACCATACATCATAGCTGGTCTCACCACTGTCTCTAAACCATACATCATAGCTGGTCTCACCACTGTCTCTAAACCATACATCATTGCTGGTCTCACCACTGTCTCTAAACCAAACATCATCGCTGTCTCACCACTGTCTCTAAACCATACATCATAGCTGCTCTCACCACTGTCTCTAAATCATACATCATTGCTGGTCTCACCACTGTCTCTAAACCAAAAAATCGCGTCACCACTGTCTAAAAGTATACATCATAGCTGTCTCACCACTGTCTCTAAATACATCATAATACCACTGTCTCTAAATCATACATCATTGCTGGTCTCACCACTGTCTCTAAACCAAACATCATTGCTGTCTCACCACTGTCTCTAAAATATACATCATAGCTGCTCTCACCACTGTCTTGTACACCTTTCCCTTGATTTTAGCTGAGACAGAAGCAATTTATATAATTTTTTTTAAATAACTTTTGGGGGAAAAAATGACTTTGGTTGGGTTTTTGTTATTTCTCCAATCATAAAATATGATACATTTACGCGTCCATAAAATGGTGCTCTTGTCTGTTTAGCGTAGCATAAACATCTGTTTTATTTAAAAAAAAAAAAAAAAAAAAAGAATCACACTGTAGTTCTACTTCACATGAATCTGACATGCTTCGGTTACAGCGTGTCACATTAACGACAAGTGCACAGATCGACTGATGTAGCGCTGCATGCTGGAAATTTTCAGTGCTTCACGTTGTCGTTTCTATTACACTGATTTAAAAGAAACATCAAATGATCACTCTGTCAACTGCATCTTTAATAATTCCTGCATTTTGCAAAAGCAATAGTTAAATTAACAGTGTTTTTCTATAACTTAATCACAGTTCAGTTTATAATGCACAGTTATATAAATAAAATAAATGTAGTCGCTCTGGATAAGGGCGTCTGCCAAATGATGTGGATAGTACAAAGTTTTCTTATAAACAATAGCCATAGTTGTTAGCATAGAAATACATGTTATAAATACATAAAAAATCTACTACTGTAGCATCCATGTTTTGTGTAGCACCAGGGGGTCCTGGAGAAACCTTATTTCATCTCACTGTGTACTGCATCTGAAATGACAATAAAGCAACTTGAACCTTGATCCACACTAACAGCAAGCAAGTTGATATCTCATTGGTTAAGATCTTGACAATTTCTAGTATCACTGAACCGCTACTGCGGGGCATCTAAGCAGGACCCTTAACCCCCAACTGCGAGTTGCTCTGAACAAAGGCTTAGGCCAGGGGTGTCCAAACTCCTAGAGGGCCTGCAGAGCGTATTTCTAACTTGCCTCAACACATCTACCTGTAAGTTTCAAGTGTAAATAGAAAGATCTTGATTAGTTTGTTTAGGTGTGTTTGATGAGGGTTGGAGCTAAACTCCGCAGGACCTCGACCCTTCAGGACCGAGTTTGGACACCCTTGGCTTAGGCCGATCGCCGTAATTGTAAATGTAATTAGAATAATCCTTTACTTTTTTTTCTAACTTGGAAAAATTTGTGTGCAAAATGTGTTTTGCTCAGCAAACATGTTTGTAATCTTACAACACAGTTTAGTGCAACGCAATTAAAATAGCACCCCAGGCATTGAATCAGCCAGCTAATAGAATAACATCGATAACAGGCATCTGGCTTGCTGTCATGGCATTTAAATAAAAAATGTGTTTTTACCCCCGTTCTCTGTCAGAATCGAGTGTAACTTAACGCCTCAACGAGCTAGCAGGCGGCAGACCGGCCACATGCAGACTTTCCAAATCTGCCCAACATATGATATGATACTGTACTTGCGGCATAGGAGGTGTTATTTTATAATACAAGCATGCTAATTTGATGCCTCGCCAGATGCCTTTGTCTCATTTGCTGAAAAACAAGTGGGGTATAAAAACTTAGCTGGAAACAAATGAGTAGAATGTTAATTGTGAATAAAAACTTTCCTGAGAAATGTTAACATAGCTGAGAGCAAAAATTTCTTATGCAATCAAAGTGATAGTCAGCAAAAACTGTTATCATAACAGTAAACACATTGGAGGTTGAAAAAACTGTTACGACATGACTAAGTAGTCAATGATGTTAACATAGCTGAAAACTAGCTAAGCTAGCAAGGATTGCTGCAACTGTGGGAACGCTAACATTTAACTAAACATAACTTTTAACTCATAACAAATGTTATCATGGCTAAATAGCAATTTATAGCTAGCAAGCACTGACACAACTGAGGTGTTTCCAACAAGTTATAGCTAGCAATGGGATTGATACTAGGACTAGCGAAACAGGTGATATTACCAAAAAATGCTGTCACATGATAACGCAGCTACAGGCAAATTTCTGCTAGCAAAGACTAGCAGTTTGAATAACACCAAAATATTTCTAACAAACATTTTCAATGCTGAAAACATAGGCAGCGAGAACTGACACAACTGGACTAGTGAAATTCATCACCCCTGAAGCATCCAACCATGTAGATGCCATAATGTGCTACTCATCTGAGACAGCAGATCCCTTCTGACAGACATCGACCAGGGTAGGACCATCAGCAGCTCCTTAAAGTCTGGAAACCAAGGTTAGTTCATCCAATTCGAGCTACTATTATGACTGGCGCTCTTTCCTCTTCTCTTTTCTGTCCACCAGCCAGCGTGATATCAAAGCATCCCTCCCAACAGGACAGACATTGAAACCATCATACAATAGGCTGAAGTGGTGGCTTAGTGGTTAAGGTGTTGGAGGTGCTCTGTATAAGAGCGTCTGCCAAATGCCGTAAATGTAGTGGTTCCCCAGTCTGGATTTTAGCGGTGACTCTCAATATGTTTGTTACGGATGCGGAAAAAAAAAGAACCAGGTTTCAAACTTTTGTCCGTCATATTTGACAGGTTATATTTATTGCGTTTTTTTGCATATGCTGTCTCTTATGCCTAATTTCCATTTCGCAATTTGCATATAACTGACAATTGGCCAGTTAGTTGCACTGGTGGTAGCCTATAATCTTTAAAAATATGTAAATGCGGGGAATTTCCCAAAGCGGACCCTCAGCAATGTTGAGTGAAGCAAGAAATGGGAAACATTTTAAAATATCACTCTTGGGGCCGTCGACTTGGTGTAGTGTGTTAAAGCACCGGCACCCACATGCGCAACTGCGTTCCGGTGACCTGGGTTCGATTCCATCTCGGTTTCTTTTCGGCCCCACCCCCCTTTCTGTCGCTTTCTGTCCTATAAATAAAGGCAAAAATGCCCTAAAAATATATAAATCACTCTTGGTAGAAAGAAATAAGAGTAAACCCACATGGATGTTAGGAGAACAGAGAAAGGAAGTGAAGAATATTGTCAGAATAGTGCAAGAAATTACAATAAAGATATACACCATTTTTTTCTGTTTGAAGTACCACCACAAAAAACACTACTGTTTTTCATTTAGAAAGAACTTTGACATTTCCCTCTTTTTTTATTATTAGACAGTTTACACTTTCAATTTCAGTTAAATGTCATTAATCAGCTCAGCAGTAAATGTCACTGGTTTTCTCCAGGATGTCACTTTGGCCTTCTTTTCGTTTAACTATCCTCTTCTTATACTTTACATTTAATTTACATCCGAGCAATATTCTTTCAGTCCTGCTGTGACTCACATGTCCATAAGATGTTAATTTTCATAGCTGCCCATTTCTTTTTGTACTTTAAATAAAGCTGAAGAAGAAGAAGAAGAAGAAGAAGAAGAGGAAGCAATCAAAGAAAACACCGGTTTATTCCCTGAAGCATGAAATTAAATTATTTTGAACAATGCTTATCTGAGTTCATAAAAAAATCAATTTCACTTTACCCGCTTGTCCTTTCTGAGAAAAAAAATTGTAAGGATTTGATATGATATGATCTGACAAAGACTTTCTTTAGACTTTTTTTTTTTTTTGTCTTTTTTATGCGACTTACGTTTATCTCTTTTATATAACTGAGCAATTAGGGGTTGAGGGCATTAGTCAAGGGCCCAAAAATGGTAACTTGTTGGCGTTGAAAACCAAACGCTGATCTTCCAATTAGCAGTCCAACACCTTAACCACTGTGCTACCACTTCCCCTAAAATCCCTCCACTGCACTTGTATTATTACACTTTTATTATTTTTTGTAAAGATATTCTTTGGCCACTATTGCTAGGACAGAGGGATGAAATTGGGAAGTTAGAGAGAGGTGGGACTGGAAACGACCCTAGCCAGAAATCGAACCAGTGACGCCGGAGTGCAACAACTTGTGCATGTCCATTTATTCTAAAGCGATTCAGCTTGAATAAAAGTCTAATATTTATGTCCTGAACACAAATATACATTTAAGTCTGTATTATTCTGACGGAAAATTAAAACTTGTCACTTACACATAAGGCTGCTAATAGATATACAGAAGTATATATAAACGTTCTCCAAATGTTACATATTTAGGCAGTTAAAAATACTCACAAATACTCACATTATTTTTAAAAATAATCTACTATATAAGTATTATTTTTCCTCTTGATTGGTCGGGTCCCAGTTTACAGTCGAAGACATCAAATAAAGGCATTTAATGTGATTTTTGACATTAAAATTGACATTTTCTTCTTTCAAATACCTTTTTATTAAATGTTGTGACAAAGTATTACATGCACCATCTTTCTTCTGCAGAAATGAAGCCATTATTACAGATATTTCAGGAAGACTGTATTATGTGGCAATTTTCAGTGCGCCAGGCTGATCGTGTGTAAACACACGGGTCTTCAACCCATCTTGAGTAAGCAAAGTCTCTTGGCAGATTTTTATTCTTTTTTTTCATTTTGCCACGGTAGATTTCATTCAAGTTCTTGCGAACTCCTGGGAAATTAAGACAAGGAAAGAAGAAAGAGAGAGAGAGAAAAGAGAAAATAACGTGAGATTGTATTACAGTCCCATAGAACAAATTTGCTATTTGTTATTGAGAAAAAACAACATTCATTTGCTCCCAATCAGAGCTGACGGAGTTCACTTAAATGCTGACAAATGGGAAAATTACATGCATATATGAGTTGAGTACGGAAAATAAAAAGCTATCAACTACCATGTTATTGCACCTATAAGTCAAGAGTAATGCTTTTTTTTGGTGGTGGTTTTGATTTCTTTTCACATTTAGAGTTGACACGTTGACCTTTAAGTTTAAGGTGACATTAGCTACATTATTGATCCATCTCTTTTTTCTATTTTTCTTTCAGGATCGGATGTCATTTAATTACACATTACCAGCACCATATACTGATTATTGCTACTAAAATCTATTATTGTGTTATTAATATAGGCTGGAAAGAAAAGTATTAATTTAATATTTAAGATATAGCTACATTAATACAATATTTAGTATGACGTGCTGCATCAAGTTCTATTTTATGAGCTGCCGAATGAGTTGACTGAAGGGACTGAAGTTTTGTTGTGTGATTAATGTGTCTGATTACCATGAGGATTATTTACAGAGCATAAGTCAAGTGTTCTTGACTCATCCTGTATACGGTTAACTTCCCTGCAGAAATGTATGTTTCTTTGATCGTATGTGTGGGGAAAAAAGATTCAATTATTTAATTGCTAGTCATGATGTATTCAAAACTGCATTACCTGTGTAGCATATATATTGTACATGCTCATAAATCATGCCAAAGTACATTGAGTCATTTTGGATATTAAACAGCGAGATTTTGTCTAGTTGGCCCTCCGCTCACAAATACAAGCTGTGAATATGTTTCTAAACCCTTATTAACTGACACGGATCACGCTGAGTGACTGTACTTCCAATATTGCTTAAATCATAGTGTTTATTTCTCTGCTAATTACTGTATGCAGTTGGACGGAGAAGCATTAGCATTAGACATACTGATTAATGCTTAATGCTTGAACATTATGACGAATCAGAGATGATAAAAAAAATGGCCTGATGTGTTAGAAACCAGTTGGAATTTTGAGCGCAATTCACACACAGTTGATTCCTCGTCTTAAAAAAAGTGTGTGCATTTTTCCCTTTGAGCAAGTTAAATAAGCTCGTCATGCGTCGTTAACCTGATGATAGCAAAGGAGACCAAACTCCGGAAGTCCAACGGAGATGACGTATCTTTCTCTGCGTAAATACAGACTTCAGTCTGTCACGGGAAGGTTAGGTTACGGGATTCGCTTGGATGGAAAACCTTAGAGAAGTGAAACTGAAGAGATCTTGTTTTATATATGACTGAAAGTATGTATTTGTCTTAAACTGCCATTGGTATGCTGAATAATTTTACTCCACACCACCAGAGGTCCCCTGTCACATTTTTATTCTGTTTTTTTGTCTGTTTAACGCACGGATTTCGACCCCTTGTTTGACCTAAAAAGTCTGCTGTTATTTGTATTTTTATGTATTTTTGGCTTGTTACTTTCATTAAAGAAAGTAAGGCTGTATGTCTGTCGCAGGTTTCTGCCCATTTCATCAATCATAGATAAATCCTTTTTTTATATATTTCAGTTAATGGACAGTCTTTACGGTAGCTTTTCTATAATTCTCTGTTATGCTTACTTTTTATTTTGCATAATAATTTGTTAGGCTAACTTTCTTAAGTAAAGTAGCTATGTTTTTGTTTTTAGACTTTAATAAATAAAACTACTAACGATAAGTTATGCTAGCTGTTTTTCATTGTCGATTCTTAGCCTAATTGTAACTTCGGGACTTCATATAATTTAGACTTGTGGTTTTTTTTGTAGCTTTTTGACTTTGAATAATACGTTGTAATTTATATTTTTTAAGTTAAGTATTTTTTCCACTCTGTTTATTCTTAGACTTTATATAAGGTATGTTATCTTTTTTACTTTTTTAGCTTATTTTTTTTGTTGTTGTTGTTGATTTTTAATTCCACTTTGTTGTTGCGAACTATTTTTACAGTCCTGCGTTATGCTAACAATTTTTTTCCTCAAAATTTCTGTCGGTTTTTAGCTCTCGACCTCTCGTTTTCATTCAGATGATCTTTTGGTCATTCATATTTTCAATAAGAAGTGAGACAAGACAGTGCTTTACACTTCTGTGCACCAAATCAGAGATGATAACACTGTTTTTTAACACTGTAACACTGTGAGACTGATAACACTGTAAACTCGACGTCTACTGGATTTCTTACGGCTGTTTTGAATGTCTGTAATTCTTTTTTCTCTCTCCTTTTTATGCACAATGCAATTCATCGCCATCTCATTTTTCTTTTATAAAAAGAGAAGATGGCAAGAGACTTAGCCC
Source organism: Bagarius yarrelli (assembly GCA_005784505.1). Lineage (NCBI taxonomy): Eukaryota > Metazoa > Chordata > Actinopteri > Siluriformes > Sisoridae > Bagarius > Bagarius yarrelli. Next base: position 309,741 of record VCAZ01000106.1, read on the forward strand.
ATCATGCCCTCCAGAGGTAAAATGAAGTCATCCTTCAATCTGAAAAGGTCATTGGCACAGTGCTCGCCTGGATAATCCATTAATCTTCAAATTCAGATTGTCAGTCGTCATCTTTATTACAGGCAGCCCTGGTCTCCTCGTCCCGACCTCCCTCATATCCACAGGCTAAAAAGAGACAGAGCAAGAGCTGATAAGGAAAAGAATATTGCAGACAGTGTATGATTAGTCATGGGCAAGGACTTATGAAGATTTCTTATGGTGATGGAATTTGTTAGAGGTATGATAGTGCTAGAAAAGCTTGGAAATTGGTGTTAGCGCAGAGATCTTAAGTATTAAAGGTTTGTCACAAATCACATGGCATGACTAGAATGGTATACTGTATACATTTTAATGTAGACAGGAAGATTAGGGTTACTTAAATAGCCACTCTATACAGAGGTGGTACACATAAAATCATGTTTAAATGCACAATATTTCAGTGGTAATGTCAGAAAAAGTGTATTATGTCTAAGAAGACAGCCCTATAGTTAGGGTTTGGGGTTAGTAGTTGTAGAATAAGTATTTTTTTCCATTAAAGCCTAAAAAGAGAATGTCCAAAAAAAATGAAGAACTTCTTAAAACCCCTCAGAATGTATCAAAACACTATTTTTGCATTATTGATAATGTACAGTGACATTTTTAGTGACACTAGATTAAAGTTGTAATGTTTTGCGAATAATTTATTATTATGTTTTGGAAATAAAGTTGTAACAGATCAAGAAATATTTCCATTTTTACTTACTTGCATAATAATTTGTTAGTCTAGCTCCTTTAAGTAAGGTAGCTCCGTTTTAGCTTTTAGACTTTAATACTACTAATAATAATAAGTTATGCTAGCCTGTTTTTCATTTTTGATTCTAAGCTTAATTCTAACTTCAGGACTTCATATAAATCCGAGTTATTCTCGCTTGCTTGCTTTTTGTAGCTTTTTGACTTTGAATAACACGTTGTAATTTTATGTTAGAATTTTTTCTGCTTTGTTTATTCTTAGCTTTATAATTATGTTATGTTAGCTTTTCTAGCCTTGTTAAGTGGTCAGAGAGAGTACATGAATTATGTCTAATAATAGTCTAAAAAGACAACATGTAGGTAGGGTTAGGGGATAGAAGTTGTAGTATAACACATTTTTTTCCCATCAAAGCCTAAAAATTTAAAATAAATATATTGTTTTGTGAATAATGTATCATTTTGAGAATAAAGTTGTTATAGTTTATGAAAAAAATAAAAATTTGCAAGAAAAATTGAATTTAATGTTTTGCATCAAACGAATGCAGAGGTTTTGGTTAATTACTGCTTTTTGTTATCATTATATAAGGTCAAATTACAGTAGTGAACGGGCACTGCGGCAAACATGTAGAAAACTGGCAATGACTAATACATCTTTATTTCTTTTACTTATTATAGCTCAATGCTGATTTGCCAAAAAACAAAGAATTTCATTATTGCTATAAATCCTGTTAGTGGGCAATGAACGTCTGTCTCTCTCTTCTGCAAATAATAAAACAGATGCACAGCAAGACATACAGAAGCCAATTATTATTAGCTGACACTATTTTATACTTAATTATTACTTTTTCATAATAAAAATATTCTCTAATCCCATCATTTTGACTTTCTTAAAATAGTATGACTTTATTCACGGTAATGTAAAAGTGCCCCTTATTCGTTATCATGAAATGATAATTATCGCAATGTGTTTTCTCTGGTTGGAGCTGGATTTTATGTACACTGATATTTCAACTTGTTTTGGTGCACATAGAAGGCATCGCCTTATGGAACTGTTCTTTTTACTCCTTAGAGTGAAAAAAAATTGATTGAATGTGAGGTCATGGGTGTCCTGTCTCTACTGATATGCTTGCTTCTTCTCCCTCTTTGGTCATTATTTTCCGAGCTGAGCACACTTTAAAAAACGACTGCAGGCTATCGCGTGACTCGCCATCTCATTATACGTGACGTGATGGAAACTGATTATTAAAACTACATTTTCATAATTAACATTCACTAGTAACGGAGGAACGCCATCAAATCTAGTGAAGTAAAAGTACATTTCTGTGATTCAAAAAACATTTACAGCATTAATACGTCCTTATCCAGAGCGACTTACATTTATCTCTTTTTTACAACTGAGCAGCAGTGGTAGATTGGTGGTGCAGGGAATCAAACCCCAATCTTCCAATTAGCAGTCCAACATCTTCCTCGATTAACTTGAGTAAGAGTAAAAGTAGGGTCAGTTAAACCTACTCCTAAATGTTTTTTGTTTTTTTTCAAAAATCTACCCAAGTAAATATAAAACATTATTACCCACCTCTGGAAACGAATGGAACAAAAATAACACTGTAATTGTGTCTGTATCCTAATTCGTATTTATAACCACAAGTGTGTCAGTATGGTGTGTGAATTTAATATCTTACACTCAATCAAAGGATATAACAGAAGTGCTGGAAAGAAACTAGATTCCAAGTGCAACCTTCTCAAAGTTTTACTCTCAATGTCTTTCAGAAAATACAGAACCGTATGCCTGATTTATATTTTACTGCCTTTGTATTCACATGACTTCAATGTTATGTCTTTCTCAATTTTGTAAAGTAGCAGTTGGTTTTCATATTGTGCCATGCTATTTGGGCAGGTACAGCTCTCTAGTGGACTTAAGCAATTAAGTGAAGAGAAAGTAATGGGTGAAAACCTTTAATTACAAAACTCATCACGTTGTTTCCATAATCAGGTTGTCAATAAATCAGCATTAAAACAGTTAGAACCCTAGCAATTATACTCAGGTGTAACATACAGGGTGGTAGAACAGTATGTAATGTAAAAAAATTCATACATTTACAGCTTTTAAATGGCCTTATATGGTGAGGTTACACATCAGGATCAAGCATTGACAGTCGTTAAGTCCTGACATATGAACAACCTTTTGATCAGGCAGTCTAACATCTTAACCACTAAGCTACTAAATTCCCATCTACTTTTGTTTCCCTCATTACACACAGCATTGTTTGTTTTGAGATGCTGTTTTTGTTTAACACGTTTGTAAATGGTTGTTATGTCTTATGTTATGTCTAATTAGATTACAATAGATTACAATAGAAAACCGCCCAATGAATAATCAGTACCCCACTACCTGCCATTAAATCTTTTCTTTACAGCAGATGTCTGCGTAAAGCACACAAAATCATCAGACTCCTCTTACCCAGGTCGCAAACTGTTTAACCCTCTTCCATCCAGAAGGAGATACAGGTCCATCCGCACCAGAACCAGCAGGTTCAGTGCCAGTTTTTTTTCCATAATCATAAATCTTCTGAACTCTACACTACATCGCTAGGTCACTCATGTTTTTCTACACTTTACCATTCTGCCTCACTCGGTATATTCTACTACATTTTCTCTCTATAATATAATTTATAATGTACATATTGTTACTTTATATATTACTCTAGTTTATCTATGTATAAATATAAACTATCTGTATATAAGCTGTATATTATCTCTGTCACTGATGTAACTGACAATATACAATTACACCTAACACTTTATATGCTGTAAATGCTTGCACATAATTCTCTAGGCACATACTGGCATAGTCGTCTTTATTAATGTACATATTTACATATTTATCTGCATTTGTTTATTTGCACAGTTTCTACTATTTGCACTTCTGGTAGATGCTAAACAGCATTTCGTTGCTATGTACTATGCAATGACAATAAAGTCATAAAGTAAACTATCCCCCCTCTTGTGCCTTGATTTCTGGGTGGTTGGATGAATGGATGGATGGATAGATAAATGGATGGATGGATGGATGGATGGATGGATGGATGGATGGATGGATGGATGGATGGATGGATATGGATGGATGGATGGATGGATGGATGGATGGATGGATGGATGGATGGATGGATGGATGGATGGATGAATGGATGGATGGATGGATGGATGGATGGATGGATGGATGGATGGATGGATGGATGGATGGATGGATGGATGGATGGATGGATGGATGGATGGATGGATGGATGGATGGATGGATTGACCAAATCAGGATCCTGTTCAGACTTCGTATTAGTGTCTGTCTAAATGAGCTAACAGAAAACTGATACAATAGAATTTGTAAATGAATGTTAATGCCCCCACTGCAATTCTAATAAAGGTCAAAGCTATAACAGCCGTGTAGAAATGTAGAATATTGAAAATGCATCTTTCAAATGTCCAGACATTGCTTTATGACATTTCCTTTCAGAGTGTCTCATCACATCTGTTTACAGCTAAAGTTAAGAGAATCAATGCTGAAGGAGTTATGTGTATTATAAGACTGCTTTGTCACACATAAAATGAAGGTGATTGCCTTTAAAAAGCATTTCTTAAAACATAAATGCAAAGATTTATAACGCAAGGAAGCTTTTACCCGAAAGAAACAAAACACCACAGTATGATTAGCATAAAATGTCTCTTAAGTTTACGTATGTAACCTCGGTAGCTATAGCGACAGGGACATTCTGCTTATTTTGTATTCCATCTATGAGGTTTAAAGCCTAATTTCTGGAAGATCAATTGTGTTTACACTGTTTAAAAGCATTTGCTTTTTAATTATAACATCCATCCATTATTAATGACAGCATCAAGATCTGTAATTGGAACGCGGAAAAAGGTGACGCGCCATTTTAAAAACATTACTCAGCAAGACGGCATGTGAAAAACAAAGCCTGAGAGAGAGAAAAAGCCAAAAAGAAAAAGAGGCTTAAACAAAATGGGCAGTCTTAAACGAAATCAAACTGAATTCACATTTTATAATTACATTTAATTGATTCATCTCAGCCTTTCGAGAGATGTTTAATTGTAAGGGATAAGGATTAATTTATGTACAGCCTGTTTCAGTGTTTTAACGATCAGGGTTGACGAAAAAAAAGAAAACATCTTTTTAAATTGTAACGTTTTTACAATGTAAAAAAACTTTTCTAAAACATCTGGATAAAAAAAACTCGACTAGTTGAGCTTGTAGTGTAGTAAATTTTTACTGATATGGTAAATAAAGTAGATCAACACAGCTTTAGGAAATGAAAAAAACAGTTGTCAAAATGGAGGCTCTTCTACACAGAAATTGGTCAGTGTCATGGCTGTTTGAGTCTTGAACTGTGCATTTTTTTTTAGCCTTGTAGTTCTCGGTACATATGCTTTATTGGCTTCTACAACAACTCCAGTCCCCCAAAGCTTGGTTTATTATATCTGCTCATGTAACACGGTTGGATGTGTGCATTAGCAGTGCCACAGCGTAGAGCAGGATCGACCGGCTTTACTGCTCCTTTGACCAGAATAATTGTTATACTAAACACCACAGAGATTTTTTTAAAATAAATGCTTAGCTTAAAAAAATGAGTGAGGTGATTTTGTTTCATGAATAATTTCTATTCTTACTTCTAATTCTAACTGCTATAGATTCTAATAATCGAAATGGTTAAGGTGTTAAGGAGGAAGAAAGAAAGAAGGAAGAAGCCCCACCACCGCCAGTCTGCCACTGTTTTGTCCTTGAGCAAGACCCTTAACCCTTCCTGCTCCAGGGGCGCTGTATCTTAGCTGACCCTGCGCTCTGACCCCCAATTTACTAAGCTGGGATATGCAAAGAAATAAATTTTACTCTGCTGTAAAGTTTATGTGACAAAATAAAGACATTTACATGTGTGGATTATTATGGGTTTCTTGTTATAAAGAAATAAAAGAAATATAGCTTAAATGCCTACACACATGGTTAAACAGGATAAGGCTTGGTGTTGTGGAACCAACAGGACAACAGGGTGGTGTGAGAAAACCAAAGACCAAGCAAAGTTAATGTTATTACCTTGTAAATTATCCTCAAATAACAGGACCTTTAAGCTATAGCATGTATAATTAGCATTAGCATTTCCCTGCACCGGATGGGTTTTTTTTTTCTTTTTCTGAAAAGGACAAGAACCCTGTTTATGGTGTCATTGTGGACCATCTAATGCATGGGGTGTCAAGCTCAGTTCCCAGAGGGCCAGAGCCCTGTAGAATTCAGTTTCAACCTTATTCCAAACCACAAAACATGGATTTTTTTTTTTTGATAAAACAAGCATAACAGACATAATTAGCTGGTTCAGGTGCAATTAATCATTGTTAAAGCTACAGGGCAGAATTTGAAATGAATTTAACACCTGTGATCAAGAGCATCCTTGTGCTTTAGGCCAGGGGTGACCATACTTAGTCCTGAGGGCCGGTGTCCTGCAGAGTTTAGCTCCAACCCTAATCAAACCCACCTGAACCAACTAATCCACGTGTTGCTAGGTTTCTTTGAAACTTACAGGTAGGTGTGTTAAGGCAAGTTGAAGCTAAACTCTGCTGGAGTCTTGAGTGTAACTGGCACAAGACCCTGGGTAGAATAAGCGGTTGGATAGATTTATGGGTGGACATTTTAAAGTGTGTTATTCCTTTTGGGTTATAAAATAGCAATCATGTTGTGCAGTGCTTGTAAACTAGTGAGTTGTTTTTCTTTCTCTTTCATGTTTTTAAAGCTACTAGAAGGAATGCCACACAGAGTATCATCATTTTACACTGTTGTTTGATTTGTTTTTTGTATTATGTACTATTGCTAGTTAAACAAGAGCAAACAAAAAGAAGTCATGTCCATATCCTTGTGTATTTAATGTAATTTTTTTATGCAATTTGGCAGACGTTATGATTTTTTTTTTTTTTGCCAGGCCTTTCAAACATGAAACTCAACCCAGATATTGTTGCTTGGCTTATCCAGCAATTAAGCTCCATCTCACCACCAGCACCATTGATTCCCAGGGCTTTTCCGGCTGTAACTCAACTCAGCGAGCGGTGTCCTTAATGGTTGTTATAAGGTTTCCTCTCCAGCTTTATCACAGCCAGGCCATTAAATCAATTTGGATGGCATCCTTGAATTGGACTAAGCACTGGTAATTATTTATTTTATTTCTTTTTATAAAGGGAAAAGAAATTGCTGACGAGAATCGTGTTACAGTGATCGAGAGGAGGTAGAAAAGCGAGATAGCGAGTCAGACATCCTTTCCACCCACGCTGGCTCCAGGTTTCCTATGTTTATAAGGGAGCGATTGGAGATAAAGCAGAGCGGGCTTATTATATCGGAAGTATACAAAGCAAATAAATTTGATATACACAGGTATTAAGGTTTATGAGATAAATGAAATAAATACACTTGTAAAACCATGGCTAGATGTGAGCCGGACAACGTCAAGAGAATACTCGCATAATTATTCTTTATACAGAACACACCGAGGTGTTTATTTACTAAATTTGGTACTATACACTTAACACAGCTTTAAAACGTACATTAAAATGCTTAAACACACGAGTATGCCCAGAGCTAGTCAGGTTAGAAAAAACAATGAACGTGAAAGTGCTTAAAATAAAAATAGAAACCACCCACAGTCTTGCTCCCTTAACACGGCTTTCATTATTTTTCCATCTGACCAACATGGTGCGGCTGATGAGCAGAAAGAAACACTCGAGTGCAGGGTCTTCTAGGGTTGCACAAATGTAACTGATTTACATTCTTTTTCTGTAACACTTTTATTCCTTTTTATTGGTTAAGCAATAGCACGCTGCACTTTTTTTTTTTATAGTTACATGTTATGCTGTAAAGTTAGTTCCGGATATGACTTTCATAAAGCTTTAAGCAGTTTTTTCCTTGCTAGCCTTTCACTTACTGATTTGGACTACGTCCTAATAGCATAGTTATTAATGATAATACAATAGTAACTAACTTTTATCAAAACAAAACCTCTGATACTGAAGACGCCTACCACAATCCAAAAATCGAATTTGACTTGCTTTCTATTTATATGCAATTTTTTAAAATGAATTTTACATAACTCAGCAACTTAGATTTAATTGATAATCCCCTGTTTCATGAACAGTTACAATGCTGTTGTAATAATCATAGGACAGAATGTGTGGATTACTTTATTTAAAAAAAAATCATAGACTTAAATCTAGCTAATTAGCTAGTTAGGTAAGTACATGGTTTCTTAATTAGCCTGGAATATAAACATGTATCAATGGAAAAAAATACAATTTTATAATCATTTATTACAATTTTGATTTATAAATGACACCCCAAACATCTTGTTTGACTGTCATTGTGTCCTTTGTGCAACATCAGAATGGAAATGACATTCGCCACAACCAGTGACCCAGAAGACATATGTATCAGTGTACCAGGCACTCAGAAAATAAAGATTGCTCTGTCCCCTGCTGGTAACCTTGGGCACGCTATTGCTTCCAATTATGTATTGTCATGCTTGTTGTCAACATTTTACTGTTCCAAAATTTAATCAACACCTTGGACATAATGTAGAAGAATACATCATTGGTTGTTTTATTTTATGTTTAATTTATAATATACAGAACTTCTTGTTTCTTGGTGTAATTTTTGCTTTTGTTCTGTTAATGCTTACCTTTACTATCTCCACTGCTGACGGAAGCCTATGTGTGCCACTCATTTTTTTGTCATTTTAAGACTAGACAACTGCAACTTGCTTCTGGAACCTCTAAGTGCAATTTTTATTATCCAAGTTTATATATCCAGTTGCACCATTTGTTTTCAACCTCTAAAGTTCTCCATCGCCACCCAATTGCTGTGAGAAATTTTCTCAGCTTTGTCACATCAATGTTCGAACAGCCGTGTCACTGGCTTTCTTCCAGGAACGCCTAAAGATAGATCTATTTATGTACCTATACCTATCTACCTATATACATAGTAAGGTATTTTACCCTGTACAGACAACCCTTGACTCAGTGTCCTGATTAAGATTATCCTGATTATGATTTTTTTGTAATTGATTTTTTTTGGGGGGGTAATATGTTTGAAAAATAAAGTTTTGCTTTGCTTTTGTGTAGTGTTTTTTTTCCCTAATTCTTCTTGTTAATTTCATAAAAGAAACTGTATATATAGGTTAGGTGAACAGGTGGTTTTATTGGTACATGGATAATTAGCTTTTGGTAAGACTGCTGTTTATAAGGTTCTTCTAGTGCTGCTATGTCAATTTAATATTGTTAAATAAATACACCTAATAGTTTTGAAGACATGTTAATCCAAGGGTAATTATTATGGCCATGGAAATAGCGATAGTTGATTATTGGGTTAAATGGTTCCAATTATTTCTCTTAAAATGTTCTATTGTTGTCCATTTTTCCCATAATTTAGTTCATTTAAAATCTCTTTATATGCATAATAACTTCTTTAAATAACTTTGAAATGACCTCGCTAAGCGAGAGAAACGAGCGAGTACAAAACGGACTACGTTTCGAGCCTTGTGGGATACCAGCTGAGAATCAGTAGCCTCTTAAAGTTTGTGTGTTCCCTTTCATTGCTATGCTGCAACCAGCAATTTATAGACTCATAAGGGTAAAGAAGAGTCTTGGCAGTCACTGTGCTGTGTGCCACACTGGTTAGGATCTTCTTTAAAGGATTAGGGGAGACTGTAGATAGTGCACTTTAGGAAAATAGGATGTAATGCCAATTTATGGTTATGCTGATTTTTTTGTTGTACTGTCAGTTCTGCTTGTAGGTTTGTTCTTTCACTTCACTAAGATGGTGAATTTGAAAAGTCTAAGTGGACAACCTTGTCTGATCCCTGCCTAATGATATGTGATCTTAGTACGAGGGATTAATGCCTAAGGAATTCTCAGACATCCATTTTCCATCGTTCCTTTCACTTACATACTCTTATAGTCTTTAAGATCTTTGTCAAATACAGTATATTAACGATTCAGTTAAAGAGTTACACAACAGTAATTTTTTACTTAAAGTTTTATTCGTTTTGTGACTAACGTAAAGGGAGCATTTACCCGCTAAAAGTACAAAAGGGTTTCAGTGTTTCAAGGTCATTAAAACCATGGGGTAAAATGCATGGTCAGAGCTATTAAATTGCACTCGAGGGAATATTACAAGAATTTAGTGTCCTCTGCCATGTTAACAAGACAAAGTATCATTACAGTGCAGCTTTGCAGTATATACACACTACCGTCCTGCTCTTGAACATCAGCAATTTTGTTGATCTTGTTATCTTATGATGTTTATGTGGAATGATGAGCTACTTTGAAGTAGAGTATGTACCTGATGTAGAATCTCGGATAAGGGTTTATTTTTAGGATCTAGACTCACACTGGGTGTTTCAGTGGTATACTTCAATAAGACTAATCTACTCTTTACATTATTATACCTTCCAGTCATATTTACATTGACATAATATTCAGCTGTAGATCGTTTTATATAGCATGTAGATATATATATAGATAGCGCAACATCCCACTCTGCAGCAGTAGAATGTTCATGCTAGTAATAATAAAGAACAAGTAAAAATCAATATCAAATTGCTCTTAGACATAAAGACGAAGCCTTTTTAAGGATGGATATTTATCTCGTATCTGCCACCTGTTTTAAATACAGTGGAACTTCAGCATGCGAATTCCCTTCCTTACATATTGTCCCTTTATGAATTTAAATGTATAGAAATGCGATGCATTTTTGGAATACGAACGAATCAAACCGAATGCTCGGTAAGTTGCGCTTACTTCTGGGACCTGTGAAAACTTGTTTGCGTTAGTGGAAAGCAAAGCAAACCCAACTGAAGCAAATTTAAGATTTTTTCGTCAGTGAGTGAAAGATGTCCTCTGTAGTCATATATTTTATATTATATGTTTTATAATTGTATTTAATATTAGTTGTTTTATAATGTTTTTATGCAAAATATGACTATTGTGTTAAAATCTGGTAATATTTTTTTGTGTTTGGCTGTAATGGATTACTTAAATTTCCATTATTTTGTATGCTGAGGATCATCTGTGAAAGAAAACCAAACTGTTATGATTCAAAACTGAATTTGGTTTTGTTTATTGTTTTAGAAATCGCTAAGATCGTTAAAAAAGGTTTAAAAAAACTACTAATGCACTATTGCTTAAAACAAAGAAATCCATAGACCAAATCCTATTTACAGAACTTTTTTTAATTTGTATTCTTAAAGTTCACTAGTCTTTTAAGAGAAGTGAAACATTGTGATTTGTGCTGCATACGAACCAACTTGGAGGAATTTAGAAAAAGTAGCTGCTCAACAGTGACTTAAAGAAGGATTAACGTTCAGAAGCTGTGCTACTTGACCTTGATGGATGGACATGCTTTCACAAGGACCACTCGATATAGGCAAAGGCTACTTTAACTTGACCAATCCTGCTGAAAATTGAATCTTTTACTCCTTTTTCTTTAGTTATACTTTGTTCTTCAAGTCTGGTAGGCTTTTAAAAAACAAAACGAAAAAAATAGATTTTCAAATTATAGGTTATCAAATTGTGATTGTGCGCTTCTATGGACTGCCTTCATCTTCAGAACAAAGATGTTACTGCAATATATCATCAAATCAAAGCACCAGGTTCTAAAACTGCATCTGGTTGCAATCAAGCCAAATGTAATACTGAGCAGTGCCATCCATTATTCATTATGTCATTAACGGCTCGGGCAACTCTGCCATGGAGCAGCATATCAATGAATCACACGGGAACAGAAGAAGACATATTAATTCTTGACTCCTGGCTGCTGCAAAAGGGGTGACTTAATCTCATTAGACCCAGGGGCTGATTAGCAAAAGCAAACTTTGCTCTAAGGTTTTGAAAGCCGAGGGAAATGACAGAACGAGTCAAAAGAGCATTTCCTACGCTACAGTAATTTCCAGTACTCAATCGGGCCTCATGCCAAATCTATAAGACTGGAACAAGAAGCTGTAGTACAGTGCAATCGTTACTTTTTACTAAAAAAAATTTGCTAATTTTAACAAAGACATCCATCATACTATAGACTTTCAAGGTAGAATATATTAATCACAGCTTATTAGCTAAGCTATAAATCACATAGGGGCATGTTGTTATAGGGAAATAACATTGCTGGCATTTGGCAGATGCTCTTATCCAGAGTGCTGGCATTTGACAGAGCTTTTATCCTTACAATTATTTCATTTATCTTTATTTATTAGTTGGGGGCCATGCTTAGGGGCCCAGCAGTGGAAGCTAAACTCAGGATCTTCTGGTCAGCAGACCATCACCTTAACCACTGAGCCCTAATCAAGTGGGTAATGTAAAATAGCATATTTCAAAATCATTTATTTCTTTTATAACACAGCTTATCCATTTCTAGCTACTATAAAATTTTTTTCATCCACAGATGAAATTTATTCATTACCTAAGTTATAGCAGCTTTAAGTATCATCTTAGTAACACCTCTGTCCCGATAAAATTGGTAGATATGATGGGGGGGGGGGGGGGGGGGGGGGGGGGGGGGGGGGGGGGGGATGGGGGGGGGGGGGGGGGGGGGGGGGGGGGGGATTTCAAATACTTATTACATACCACACTGATTTTAGCTGAAAAAATTTTATTGTAATTATTTAACACAAACCTCTCAGTCCTAAAAGTATATAAACAAACCATCTCAAGTTCATCAATTACCTTAGTCGGTGTCTCAGTCAGCACCAGCGTCCTCTGTGCCATTCTATTTAACCTTCATAAAGCCTCCATGGAAAGGCATAAACAGGATTGATGGCAAATGCTTTCTAGTCTCTTTTTTTCCTGGCTAAATCAATCAGAACACTGTCACCAGAAGGTTGAGCGGTTAATGTGGCAGGATGTACACAGAGTCTCGGGTTTCCATTACTTACACCCAGGTAAATATAGACTTGAGTATTGACTGAACCGGGACAGAAGACTGTAATAGAGTTGGTGTAGGTAAAGAACTTTGACTAGCTGTCACTCAACATTAAAGTTCACCTGTCTTACAAGAAAATGCATAACTGGTCCTAAACCTGTAACCTTGGTTGTATTGCATCAGGGAAATTGTGAGTCTGTTATTAACCATATTGCTGGCTTGTTTTTAGGAGGCCACAGAATTTCTTATATTTTATTTTCTTGCCTCATCTATTGTGGCAGATCTTTACCATATACAGCCAACCCTCGACTTACAACAGTATGAGGTTACAATATAATAAAAAATATCCAAAGACGATAGAAGGATACACCTATGATGAGTTCTGAAGTATCCCACAGTAGCTTATAAGAGTATTGTATGCAAGGATATAGAGTATATAAGTAGTAGTGTACAATACTCACCACTAATCGCAAGAAGGTTAACCAACACTTAACCAAACGGTTGCATGTGTTCCAATAATATCACTCTGTTGTCAGCTGTGCAAAATTTAAAAAATATTTTTAAACATACTTTTTGGATCTTGAAATTGTATTGTACCTCTGAAGAACTGTAAGTTGATATATTGCAGTCTTAGGTTGAAAACCTTCTTAAAACCTGGCATATATATATATATATATATATAGTATAACAACAAACTAAGTTAAACAAAAACTGCCACACTGTATAACTTAGGAGTTTTAGGTTATTACAATATTAGGTTTTAACTGACTATTATGCACGCTTGCGTCGAAAAAAAAACTAGTTAGCATGTCAAGTTCTCTTTTTTATGCTATATAACTGTATTATCACTACAACCTCTGCGTTTATAAGCTGCTGCTATTTTCATATAAAAAAAATAATAATATTCGGTGACTTTCTTGAGACTCCAAACTTTGCCTGTTCTGCCGAGCTTCTAATGAGCTCTCCTTCTTAATAATTATCTATTTTGACATTAATTGCACAAAAGTGCAATGTCCACTCAGGTAACACAGCGACTTTCTTTTCATTAACAACACTCGGTATCAGTGTTATTCCAAAAAAAAACAGTGCCACTAATGAAACGGTTGACATTTGGTAATAGCATGTAGCGACATTAACATTCCATGTTTACTTTTTAATTTATTTATATAGTTATATTTGTAGGCCTATAAACAGTCATTATGGGTTTTATCATTTCCCAGGCCTGTTGGTTCAGACGGAAGGCCCATACATCCTTTTTCGACTGGCTTTTGTGACCTTTTTTTTTATAGAGAAAGCAAGGAGTGGGAGGGTGATACCAAAATACTCCATTAGAATTTTTGCAATACAAAATAAAAATGAGAGGAATTAAGGGTAATAAATTTGGTTTGTAACAGTTTGGAGACTGAAGCAGTAGCATTTTTTTCCCCTTTATTCACTGACCAGATTTCCATTAATGGCCTTATTATGGAAGAGACTGTGTAGCCACATGACCGCTAGAACTGATTGGCTACATCCATTAGTATAAATCAGCATCCAATCATCCAAGATCCCGTGTGAGAGAAAGAGAAAGAGAGGGAGACAAAGAAAGAGAGAGAGAGAGAGAGATAGAGAGAGAGTTAAATCTATATTTCCTTCTTTATTTACAAAGTACAAAATCTATATTGAAATTATTTTTAGTAGAAATAACAGCTGGGTAAAATCATGCCTTTAATGTTAATTATGCAGCTTAAGTATTTACACTTCATTTATATATATTTCTGAAATAGCTTTTATTCATAGCAACTTAATATTATCTCATTATTTTTTCGTTATTCAACTGAACAGTTATGGGTTTAATGCCTTACTCGGTGGCCCAGAAGTGGCAGTTTGCTGGTGCTTGGGTGTAAAACCCACAGACTTTAAAAACTTAGCCAGTGAGCTAATGTGTTTTGCTTGTTTTTTAAGTCACAGTAAAAGATATTAGCTGCTTAGAAATGATTTAAAAGTCTGTGGAGAGTGAGGGAGGATGCACAGTTTATAATCAATTTATAATCAGGGATGCTGATAAAGGAGAAGGGCCCCCAGAGATCTGTTTTAATAATTAGTAACAGTCTGTTTGGTGCAGAATGGGTGTGGTAGCGGGCCCGACCTCATATTATTTCATACGGCCCAAAATTGATAGTGGCACCCCTGTCCATAATCAAAAGCAAAAACACAAACAAAATATGCTACTAAGCTACAACAGGTATGATAAAATTTTGTGATAATGGCAGGGCCGGCTCTAGACATGAGCAGGAGTGGACTGAGCCCACCCAAATGTCTGTTTTGCCCACCCAATCAAAATTTGACAATGCTAAACAAATACGTTTTTATTTTCCTTTGTAAGATTTGTAATTTGATAAAAGCTGTCTAACATGTGCTGTTGAGAGGTTTGAAGAAAGGGGTGTAGAAAGCCCCAACCAATCACAACGCAGTTTTTAATTGGCTATAAGTAACGACGCAGTCTATCAAGATAGATATCTACAGCATATCAATTCTTTCTCTCATCGAAAAATTGTCCACCTGGAATATCTGTCTGCCCATCCTTTTATGGTTGGCAAGAACTGAGCCTGGATAATAGATAGACGAATCAGAGTATAAACAGAGAAATAATAAGGTCTACCATAGAACAGGTGAACGCAATTAATGAACAAACCAACAGTACAAAGTTAAACACAAGTCTACAACAAAAGTCAGTTTGTTGTCATGTTGACACTGATACTAAGAGTAAAACTGTAACCTGTCCCATGTCTAAACTTAAGTATTATTTATCACCTTAATTTCAGTCCAAATTAATCCAATTTCATTTTGCTCTACACCCCCAACCAAAAAACTAACAGTATTGCTGTACATCTAAAAACAGCCTTTTAATATTTTTGGCTACCTTCTATTTTTTACTTCTGAAAAATGCAACAGCCACTGAGATAAATTGTGAATCAATATTACCCCATTTATTCTGTTTTTACTCATTACCTGACCTTCAGCATTCATCATATTTCATTTCCCATTCTTAGGCTCGATGCTGCTTTCTGACTATTCTTCCTGATATTGCATTGTGTCAGCATGACTTATATTATTGCCATATGTTACAGAAATTTCCACAGATGACCAACACATTTTCGACACTGTAAATAGAATACACTGACAGCGTTGCAGAGCTGTTGTCACTGCCCAAATTGTGCCACCACTAGTACTATCTATAACTAGCTATTGTTACACCTCTATACTCTATCCATATACCTCTGTACATTATTTACCCCCACCTCTGTAACTATCAACCCCATACCCTATTTATTACACTGATATTTACTGTAAATAAGCCACTTATGCACTTCTGGTTAGATGCTAACTGCATTTCATTGGCTCTGTACATGCACCTTGCACAATGACAATAAAGTTGAATCTAATCTAATCTAATCTAATCTAGTACAACAAATTCAGCACATCTCCTCAGTCAATAAGTGATTAATCCTGAATTAATGAGGTGCATCTGCTTTTCCAGGACCTCAGATTTTTCTTGAATCCACTGTGAGCAACACTGCATGTCCTTAGTAATTTCTGGTAAGTATGTCAGATCCCCATTTGAATATCTTTACTGATACTTTTTCTAAGTTGCTTAGAAAAAAAAAAGCTCACTTCACTTTTCTAAAGAAGGCAGTGAAACAGTTATAACTCAGAATTGATTTTTTTTTTTCTTTTGGTCAATATGCTTTCACTTCCTACAAATAAGCCTGATTTGAAATTGGTGTTTCTTTCATGTGTGAACATTCCTGTAGAGATAGTTTTTGCTTTCTCAAGCGTTTTATTTATCTCTACTTCAAAACGGATGAGTTCACACCAGATCTCTGCAATCAAGAAAGCTTTACAGGGGGAAAAATGGTTGGAATAGTTTAGGGCTTAATCCTCCTTATTTATAGCCTCACAGGTTGAGTCAGAGATAACCAGACATGATGTAATCTGGAAAAACTCATTACATGGTAAAAGCCGATTTCAAACCCTTTCCAAAACAGGTTTAAAAAGAGGCAATAGAAATAAAAGAAGCTGTTGTTTCCCATGTAGTCTATAAAAGTCAAATTAAGGTGGGAAATAGTTCAATTAAACTTATTATTAAGTTTACTGAAAGGATGTTTAATATGCGCATGTTGTAAATAAATGTCCCCTTTATCATTACAGCAGCAAAATTCAGGTGGGATTTGGGCAGAAACTTTTTGAAAAAGTTGGACACTTTAAAGTAGAGATGTGGGGACCATCCGCAAAAACTGAAAGTAAATCCCAAGTGCACACAGCTCCAAGTAAATGTAGAGCATGACTCAGGCGGATGTGTAGGGTGAGAAGATCCACAGTGGTAGAAGTGAGTCAGGTTTTGGCACCAGCATCACATGTTTTACTCTGACAATGAGAAAAAATACAGATTATTTCTGGCCCACCATGTCAAGGGGAGTTGTTAAAACTACTTTTCTTAAGTTATTCTTGCAAGGATGAGGGGATATATGCCATTTCAGTGGGCTTAAACAGCCCTGCGCTCGCCTGTTTTTGTTACATGAAAACTATGATATAAGAAATCTTTGGCGTCGTCTGTTATTGGAGCATAGTCAATTTTGGGGGAATAATGGGTTTTTGGTTTGCATTTATTTTATACTTTATTTGTTTGTTAAACCCACACGTTGGTGACGACCATAAATGTTTGTATCATAAACGTGGTGGTTTTTTTCCTATTTCTGTCAATAGGGTACAACAGTGCAATTAAAAACATAAAACATTTTTCATGCAATTACTTTTACCTGGTAATACTTAGCTTAACTTAGTTGCTATTTGTAAGAAATATCTAGTAACTATAACTAATTACTTCTTAGTAGCATGCCCAACACTGGTGGCTGGTTTATTGGGACAATGTCTTTTTTATCTAAACCAAAAAAAGCCAAAATTGGTAAACACTTTATATTAATAGTAGCATTCAGTGTAGGTCAAGTATTAGAGAGCAACCAAAAGTAAAAAATACTGTTTTCTTTATTAATTTTTATTTTGTATTAATTATATATCATTTTGTTTGGCAATTTATATTATAGAAAATTGCAATTCATTTACAAATAATTACATTAAAAAACATAAACATAATAATTCAACCATCCTGACTGGACTACAATAACATTTTTTAGAATATGCTATAAATTAAGTCATATTGACTTTTACTACTAGTCAAACTGATGCATCGTTCTGATTTGTAGAACATGTCCAGGCATTAATATTAAAGGCATGTGGCGCATATGAATGTGCAACTACAGCCAAAGCCATTCCGCTGCTACATGTGCCATCCATTTCTACATGCATTTTTTTTGCCCTTCCTTCCAAAAACAGATAATGCATTGCTTATTGTTTATGTAGATAGTAAGAGAAAAACATTGAATATTTATGGCATGGATCACACACACACACACACACACACACACAGTCAAACAGCAGGTAAAGCAAAAAGCATGGAACTAACTAGGGCACTTTCTCAAAGTGCACCACTCTTGTATTATTAATGTGTCTAATTTAATCAGTCATTTAAATAAATTTGATTTGATGTGGCCTACAAAAGCCTTCCGACTTGATTTTTAAAACCATAACCATAAGCATTCATTTTTAAACAATTTTATTATTGCCAATTTGTCCTCTATTACAATAAAACATCCTTGAATTAAATTACTAACCCTCCTCTTTGCTATTTAGGCCTATAGTGAAACATGGTGTTGGCAGTGTCATGTTGTGGGGAAACAGCTGGGTTGAGAGGAAGATGGTTGGCACAAATAATCCTAAAATTTATATTTATGATTGTGTGTGCATGCGTGTGTGCTGGATACACTATATTGCCAAAGGTTTGTGGTCACCTGACCATCAGAATCATATGTGCTTTTAAACATCTTATTTCAGATTTACACTTAATTTTGTTAGATTGAGGACCACTATTTCATAAAATTTTCCACTACAATCTGTATCTTAAATGTGAGGTTTGAGTTCCACCTTTTGTAGCGTTTAAGCTGCAAACTAAGAACAACCTGCTCTAGTATAAGAAATTTACTTTTTTTTTTTTTTGCATCATTTTGCAGTTTCAGACATCCTTTATCTATAGAGGTAATGACATCAGCATCTTTGACTTATACCATTTTCCAAAAGGGCAGCTTTGAGGTTTTTATTCAGTGAAGTAGACTGCAAAGAAAAAAACTTGTAAGGAAATATTGATCACTGAGTCGTAATGACTCTCTAGAGAGACAGTGCTGGTGGCAAAGAGAACAAAAGCAGACCCTTATTGAGCAATTACACATCATTTTATACAGCTCAAGTGAGAGCTGGTAATGTTCAACTGAGCCCAGACAAGAAATCCAGCCTTTTATGATGTTAATCCTTCCAAGCCAAATAGGATCATGGTCACATCTTAGCATAACACCTTTTGGATGAAAATATCACAGTTGATGACATGAGTCTGACAGTTATGTCAATATAAAGCTGGACTTTGCAGGTATGTATATCTGCTTTAATTACAAGTTCTTTACATACCATTTAAGAAATAGAAGATGCAGACTTGAAATAAAACTTCTATTGTGTTCAATATATTCAGTAAAAGTGACAATTTAACAAAACAAACATTGATCAAAAATGAATCGATACCCGGAACCCAAGTTTAATTCTGGCTTGAGTCCTTTTTGGTCCCACCCTTTTCTCCTTCCCCAAACTCTGACCTGTTCTATCAATAAAGGCAAAATGCCCAAAAATATATCCTTTTTTTTTTTTTATGAATCGACAGTACGAGCCAAACGTACTACAAATACACTGATGATATAATTCAATTCATAGAAGTTATCCAAATAGAAATTTGCTACAAACGAAATAACACTTAATTTAGCACATTCTGTGATTTTGTATATTGCAAGCTAACGGTTAATTGTGCCAACTTACCAAAATACAAGTCATGGTTGTAAATTTGTAACGTGTGCAACATATATATTTCTTTATAAGCATAATATAGTTTAAAATGTCAATAAGGTAACATTTTTAAGAAACTTGAAACTTCTAGGTTTCCTTTTTTTTTTTTTTTTTCAAAAATAGCTTACTTATCAAAGAGAACTTGATATTCCACGGCACTTCAACAGGTCTGTCTCAGAAACGAGGAGACTTTGCTGCAAATTCTGTATTTTACTAAGAAAACCAGGGCAGACCAACCAAAAGGCCAAGGCAGTAATCAGAATCAGGAGGCAGGAGGGTCAAGCAATCTACATGCGAAGATGAACTCATCTAGATGGAGGTGGGGACATATCTAGAACGAGCCTGGAAAGTTAAAAGGATAGAAATAGAAAACAGAAAAAGATAGATTGGTGACATTAAATCTGGATCCTGACATGGATATTTTACATATATTTTGCAATTAATAATCAGGTCACTTCCTGGATATCTAGCTATGACTTCCTGGTTTGTAAATCATTTTACGCAACACCGTTTTGATTGTTACCTATGACATCTTAGCATTCCTGCCTAGTCTTAAGATTTTTCTTATTGCTTTTAAAGTTGACATTATTTATTAAAATGTATGACATTTTATAACCTTTGTCTAAGTTGCATATGTAATAATTTTTGGAAACGTTTGCTTAAATTACTCTAGAAGATGAGTGCGGCTATAATCTGGTTAAAACTTATAACATCAAATAGACAATTGATCTTTATTTCTGCCGTGTGTGAACCTAAACGTTCATGACACGCTACACACTTCTAATCTGTAATCAGTAAAGTGTTTGATCTTTAACTCAACTGGTCGTTCTTGACTGTCCAAATTTGTCTAAATTCCCTGTTTGAGGAATGTAAATGTAAAAATTTGTCTGACATGTATATAATTATTATACACACACATACAGAGCTCAGATTTAAATAAGGTTATCAGATCATAAATTGTGTGCAGCACTCGACTGGATGAAGGTGTTCAAACCACCCTCTCCCTCTTATAATGGCAAATCAATTACTCATTTCACCAGCATCTCTGATTAATTAACCAACACTTAATGCTTTTTAATGACTTTTCAGGTGAAAAACAAACTGTTCAATCACCCACTGCTTATACTGTGGGTGCAAATGCTGACTTTTCCCTGAATGTAGAAAGAGCCAGAAGGGAGAGAGTAAAAAATGGAAAAAGAGAGAAAGAGAGAAGTGTAAACTTATTGGCTCATGTTTGTGTTTATAAATTATGTGAGAGTGTTTTAAAAGAAAGCTTGGGTTTATCACAGACCAACAATATATTACACAATGAAAAATTGACTACTGTTATGCCCTTTATCCAACCTTTTCTCTGCTCCAGGGGTGCTGTAACATGGCTGACTCGCACACGGACACTAACTTTCTAAAATGGGATATGAAAAGAAAAAAAAAATCCATTGTGTATTTGATTTTAACTAATACAGGATTCTTCTTTTTTTAATAAATCTGTAATATTCAAAAACAATGTACCTTCCTAAAACTCTACATATCATGTTGAAATATATATTCTCTCTGTAGAGATTTTTTACCTGTATGTAAAATGAATCGTTAAAATGTTTTATCAACCACAGATTTATTCGTCATTGTGTCTAATGACTAACATGCTTTGCTAATTAATATAGCAAGGTAAAGTTCACATTTTGGTGATTTTGATGATTTTGGCAAGAAGGATGTGATCCTGGTTTAACATCCTTTGTTGATCAACATTTCAATCAACCAGTCATAACCATCTGATGTCATCAGTGTGTGCCGACCAAACCCGTCTCAATCTATTGTTGAATCTTTCGCTTTAACTCAGCTGCTTGGCTAAAACTGATCGACTAAAATTCTGTAAAATATATAAAAGCTTGTGATACAAGCAGACATAAGCAGACAATCGCAACAATATCCTACCCTAAACTTTATAATTCATTATAGCGTACATACAGTATGTGTTGGAATTTGCATCTAATTAATGTGGGACTGTTTTTTAGCTTCGTGGCATTGAACCATTGAAAAAAAATGGCAGGACGTCTGATCACCAGCGATCTGCATTTTCTCTCCATCTGCTTACCGTATTTCAATAAGTAATTAAGAAATAAGCAATTAATCAAATATGAAACATTGATATGTAGGAAGTAGAAGTACAGTGGGGATATTTGCAGAGCTCTGCACATGTATTACTAATTACGCTGCTGGATATGATCCTGCCTATAAATCACAGGAAAAAGATTATGAGTCAATCTTGAAAGCATGAACGATGCAAAGAAATGTAAGTCAATGTCATTCAGAAGGCATCAGAAATAGTGAATATGGAGATTTTTAGCCACTCAGGGATTTAAAATATGCAGAAATTTGCCTCAAACCTGTTAACCAGGCAAAAAGAAAAAGTTTCCAATTGTGTACCAAGGTGAATGTGACATACAGTAAGGATTTCATGATTGCACTGAAGCAGGTTGGTGGTGGCATCATGATGCATGGTTGCATGATGCTTATTTTTATCAGGAAGCAGGACACTGTTTAGGATCAATAAAGACTCAAATACAAGACAAAGAGAGTTGAAACTGCTGTAAAGTTTAATGTTCAAACACCAAAAAATCAAAAATAACAAATAACCAAACTCCAAGAAATACCAAGAAGCTGTTCGTCCATGTAACACATGTCCACTAGGCGTGATGTTGAATGAACCACACCTACAGCAAATAAAAACTGTGACTGACAGAAAAAAAGTGAATAAATATCGATATTTTTGCTCATTGGCAGTAAGCGAGTGAGTGACGTTGTTTGATACAGGCTTCATGTTGGTGGACTTGGCTTGGTTTTTCCCACTTTAATAATTTCAGTCCCAGCTGGGGAATCTCACAGGGAAGAGTGTGTGAGAGGGCAGAGGTTTTCTAGCAGATTTAGTGAACAGTTGAGACGGCTGGTATTATTAAATGTCACTCCTTTGGGATAGATAGAGTTATGGTCATTCTAGAATTTTAATTAGATGTTGTATAGCATAAAGAAAGTTTCACTGAATATCTGTTTACTTCTTGTTATTTGTACATGTTTTTAAACTATAACTACCAGTGATGGGAATAACAACGTTATAAATAAACGGTGGCACTATTTAATTTAGTTTTTTCAGTAACGAGCAATCAAACGTTAGTGTTATTGTTAATGACAATAAATAGTGTGTTCTAAGTAAGCTCTCTTTTAGCCGTAGAACCCGCATATTTTTTCTCTGGTATATGTTGGGTCACATAACTGATTATGATTGATGTGTGTGTGTGTTGGGGTCACACACGCCAACTGCACCGCCTGAAATCGAATACTAATTAAGTATGTACAACATTTAAATAAGTAAGTCTGATCTAAATAGTATGGTTACAGGTAGTATGAATAAAATTCGGACATACTAAAGGAATTAAAGTAATGCCAAGTCTAACGAGTTTAAAGGTAGCTTTCTTAAACTAGAAGTATAAACACTACTTTTCCATCATTGAGGTGAAACGTGCAACTTATGGAAGAAACAGACGCTTCACATCGGTACATGACACCACAACATTAAAATAGTATACATTGGTGTACAATGTTTTACAATAGTTTTATATTATTCTATTTAGTGTCCATTTCATTCATTTAACCTATTTAATATTGGGAGCATCAAAATTATTTGACATATTTTACCCTTTTTTCATGCAATAGTTTCTTTCCCTGGTAATGATTTCATTTTATAATGATGTAATTCAGTTAATAACACAGTTACAATTTGTAAGAAGTAACTAGTAACTATAACTGATTATTTTTTAAAGTGACAGGACAACTACACACCCGACTACACAGACTGAAACACACTATAACTACTTGGAAAAGCAGGCATAGAAATATTTACCCACGGTTTTATTCTTTTAAAAAATGGTGCCTCATTTAAATATGAAATATTTTTCTGTCTAATTTTTTTTACAGCATTGCAGTATTAAAAAATCTGTTTACATCACCTCTCACCACGTCTCTTTTATTAGTATTCCAAGGTTTCTGATTTCAGTATCCAGCGCTTTTTGTTTTTGTTTTCCTTTTGCTCATTTGCTTAATAAAATTAGCAAGATATTTGACTCAAAGCCCAGAGAATGCAAACATAGCATGCTGAGTGAATATTGTTTCCACGGTAACTCATTTACCCAAGAGCCTGTATGGCTGAAGTTCTTCACAATAAAAAAAAAATAAGGTACAAGAAGCTGAAAGCACAAATGAAAGTGTACTAGTTATACTACAAACAATGTATATTTATTAAACATTGATAAAGCAACACATATTGTGGCAAAATAAATTATTAAAGCAGTTCATTTTAATTAAAAAACTAAAAAAAAAACTAAACTAGAGTAACTAAAATGCACTGAATGAGGTATGGGGCAGTATTAGGCAAATTAGGGCTTATTACTATGCTACTATTGGCGAATATAATTTTAAGTAACATTTATTTAAAACTTGTTTAAAATGTATTATTTATACTATTAAAACTTGAATAAATAAAACATAAAAATTCAAAGCAATAAATACAGTAGATACATTATTACATTCTAATAACATTTTTGTACATTATTTTTCTAATAGGAATTCGTTAAAAGGGCTGGGTTTTGAAAATAAGCCTAAAAATATGTCATTACAAGATTTAGCTAAATATCTTCAAATTATCCCTATAATATACTGCGAATATCCTGTTCATTAAGAGGTCATTTTAACTAGAAATTAACATTATCTAATGTGACGAATTAAAGAACACAAACCGAACATTAAAAGAGATCGATAAACCCGACCTGAAGTAAAAGTTTCTGTTTAACTTTCAACCTGTAAAAATATTGCAACTTTTGAAAGTGTGCAAATTTGTTCGATTTGTTCGAGGTTTACCGCAGTTCACTACTGACTGTAATTATCTACGCTTGCCAAAAAAATCAATTTGGGAAACGAGTTTGACTGAGACAGAACATGTTATGATATAATATAATTAGATTAGATTAGATTAGATTAGATTCAACTTTATTGTCATTGTGCAAGGTACATGTACAGAGCCAATGAAATGCAGTTAGCATCTAACCAGAAGTGCATAAGTGGCTTATTTACAATAATACAATAATAATATATAATGAAAAAATCATTACAAAGGTTTTTATTATCATGATATCGTCTTGTGGTTATAGGATTTAAACTGAAGTAAATTATACGATATGTTATATAATATATATTATAATTAGGAATAATTAATAATTAATAATAGAAAACAATAAAAAAAATTGATATTTTCATTAATACACACACTAATTACACTAAATGCCTTTGACTGACCTTGCTTGTATTCAGCTAAACAAGCCCTCGGCATACCGTCCTTCAGCCCCCTCTACTGGGAGAGCCATGATGGATTGAGGCTGGATATAGTAAATTTATATTTCTCAAGTGAATGTGTGTGTGTGTGTGTGTGTGTGTGTAAGTGAGTGAGTGAGTGAATAAAACACTTGCTGTTATTGCTATCAGTGGTATCCACCCTGTCTTTGTTTATGTTACTATAACAGCACGCCCCGTCATTTATTCCCACATCAATACTTCAGTACTGCCTTATGAAAGATTTATGGGAGGCTTATAAATGTGTTATAAAGACATAATTACACCCTGACAAAATTCCAAATGACAGATCTTTCTGCGCAGCACTACCAAATGCTTGCCCACAGGCCAACAGATCCATAACATCCATAAAATTCTGTACTGTTCTATGAATGCAGAAGTGAAGTATCATTCAACATATATAACAAGTAGGTCAAATTTTATAGGAGACTCTTTAGTAGATCATGGCCACCCGGTGCTCTGTCTTTGCTTGGGCCTTGTTCTTTGTGTGATCCCCTGGCGCATTTTTCCTTCTAATGGCACGACTCATTAATCAGAATCCCCATGAAGCCCAAAGCACCCTGGGTCCTGGTAAATTATTCGAATTACTTTTCATTAGTGTGGCCTCGGGACGCCCTGGTTCTTCTTGAATTCCTGAACACCCAACAGGAGCTAAAACGAAGGGGTTTTTTGCCTCTTTGGATATGGGATATAAGCAGCACCATAGTTCAAATGAGGACTGAGATAGTAACCATACTATTGCTCAAATCGAACGGTTATCATAAATACATTTCCAGAATGTTAATGAGACTGAGCCCCTTTAGCATAAGTAGATAAGAAGTCCACCTGAAGGACACTTGCAGCATTGCTTACATAGCGGAAATGAGGCGGGGCTACCAGGTGCTGACTCTAAATAAGAAATACATTTCAAGATGGCTGACAATAATGGTTGATGATGTTTTAAAAATGTTGCGCTTTAGAGTTTAGTATGTCGTTTAGGAAGCAGTTTCTTTGACAGATATCTTCTACTAAACCCATGATTCCGATTGGTCACACGATTTGTTACTATAGTATCAGCACAGAAACTTGTATGGTAGGCAGTGCATTTATAAACAGCTTTTAAACACCCTCCTGGCAAATTGCGTTATAAAAAGAAGCCGTCAATATCAGAACCTTGAGGAAGTCATGTGGACATGAGGAGAACCTGTACCTGGAGCTGTAAGGCAACAACACTACCTCCTTTAAGTTTAGAACAAGCTATTTAATTCCTACTCTATTTCTTTGTTGACTCTTTAATTTAAAACTTCTCCATAAATCTGTTCCATTTTGGACTGACACAGAATATAGCACAAAGCAATAAAAAGTTTCCTTAAATAGCTTTCCTAATGCTGCAACGTTGAGTGTTTTGCAGACTTCAGAAATCAGCTTGTTTTGTCTTTTATCCCTAAATTGGTATTAAGGGAAATTCGACGAAGCATCTGGGTCACAAAAGCAACTTTTTTCATTAAAACCTCTTTTCCCATCTGGATCGTAGTTGTTATTTCAGCAAAAACAGAAACAGGACTCTAATTAAATGTTGGACGTTTGGATTTGGCCTCTCTGTGACACATTGCCACTAAGGATTTACATTATTGTTTATTTAATACACCTTTAATTACTTATTTTGGTTAGGCATATTGCCAACTGTTGATTTTCCCAGTGGTGTTTAAAGACTTGCTATTTTCTATGGAACACCTTCTACTTATTATTATAAGGACTTGCCAGGTGGCCCAGCAGGGCAACAGAAAGACTTTTTGTGTTCTAGTCCATGTGCTCAATGTTACATTGTTACATTTACGGCATTTGACAGACACCCTCATCCAGAGCGACTTAGATTTATCCCTTTTTATACAACTGAGCAATTAGGGGTTAAGGGCTTTGCTCCGAAACCCAACAGTGGTAAGATGGTGGTGCTGGAAATCGAACTCCGATCTTCCAAATAACAGTCCAACACCTTAACCACCGAACTACTACTTTCCACTACTTGTCATGTGATTTCTCTGTCCATGTCATGTCTTCATTGGTTTATTTTTGTCATGTGTTTCTCATTTTGTTCAGGTGTATCACGTTTATTTGATTGTAACTGATCAGGTTAGGGATTTATATCCCTGTGTTTCAGTCAATCTTTGTCTTGCTTTGTTGCGTGTCACGGTTGAAGTCTGTCATGTTATGGTTCAGGTTCATTTTCATGTTTATGCTCTAATCATGTCAGGTCAGGTCTGGTTGTGTTAAGTTTAAGTTTTTATGTTTTGGTGTTTTTTGTTTGTTTGTTTATTTGTTATCTTGTTAATAAACTCAATTTAATACGACTCATGACAATTATTTATCATATACCATTTTTTTATTCTACTTGCATTGATGTAAAAACTAGCTTAACATTTTACAGTGGCAAAGTTCTCTCATGAAATCTTCCATGTAGGTGCCATAGTAAAAAAAACACAAACACCTCAAATCACCTCTGACAAAAGAATAAAGGCTGTAATTTGTTTGTCTCTAGTCACTGTCTAGATTTCAATTAATGACCGTATTATAGAAAGGGAGCATGTAGACAAGCTGCATGGCTTGCGCCGCTGCTAGAACTGATTGCTCACATTAATCAATATAATTCAATATTCAGCTAGCAGCCATGCACCAGCGACGGTGTGATGCACCAGAGTCTCCTCTCTGGCCAAGTTTTTGAGAATCGAAATGAGGCGTTTAATCCGGAGAGAACGGCTAGATAACTGGAATCAGAATAATTACAAAAAATTGAGGAACAGAAAAAAGAAATGCTAAACTATTTCTTTCTGTCCTATTCATCTTTTCGATCACTTATCGTTCATAAAGAGCGTGTCGACCATCCCAGGGAACATGAATCACAGAACACTAAACACTAAGGCGTACCAAAGGTGGCAATACATCACAGGGAATATCACTTGCATAATTGCTTAATTCTGATTGGTCAGAAAGTCTTAACGTTTTCTGTCAATATGAATAGAATTCAGCAAATTTTTCGTTTTCATCCTTGCTTCATAGCCCAGCAGTGGGAGATTTCTGGGGCTGGAACTTGAGCTCACATTCTTCTGATCAGCACTTCAACACCTTAACCACATTCCATTTTGTAGCTGTGTCTCACACACACACACACACACACACACACACACACACACAGGAGCATTAAAGCTCCTGGAAGTTCTGTTCTGTATTTATTTATGGATTAGTCATGGATTAGGTGCCAGCAATGAAATATAAATCGTTGGTCGGTCAGGTGTTTTAAACAATCAAATTGCATTGCGATGCTTTGCTAGCTCCTCACGGCTTGTTCTTATGTGTGTGCGTATTCATGCTAGCTCTATTCAGCTCGAGAAAACACAGTACAGCATTGCTATTGTTCTTCATTCCCTATGTGGTGTTTATGTTTTGATAAAGAAAATGTGTTACTGTTTTTACTCCTGTTTTCTTTCTCATTGTGTTTACAAATTCTTTGTTTTGCATAGATTTGTTTTTTTCTTCACAATAAGTTTGTGCATATATGCTTTTGCCAGTTTGCATACGGATTGAATTGACAAACCTCTTTTTACAAAAAATCTGTGGGGACGTGGTAGCGCTGTGGTTAAGGTGTTCGACAGCTAAATGGAAGATCGGGGTTGGAATCCCAGCACCACTAGCGCTGTTGGGCCCCTGAGTAAGGCACTTAACCCCCAATTGCTCAGTTGTATAAAAGAGATAAAAAATGTAAGTCGCTCTGGATAAGAGTATCCAGTACCAAATGTTTTGTCTCTGCCTACGACTTTTATTTATGAATGAAATTTATTTATGAATGAAATTCATATTTTGATTGTTATCCTAATGATCTAATCATTATAAGGGGATTTACAGCCAGGAAGCATTACAGTCTGTAGTATTTAA
Source organism: Bagarius yarrelli (assembly GCA_005784505.1). NCBI lineage: Eukaryota > Metazoa > Chordata > Actinopteri > Siluriformes > Sisoridae > Bagarius > Bagarius yarrelli. The sequence goes on from VCAZ01000106.1 coordinate 338,746, forward strand.
AGGATAGCAATGAGAATTGACGGACACTGGATTAATTAGTCTTTTCTCATTTAGCTTTAAAGCACGAAAATCACGGAGAATTTCCCAAGTCCTCATTAATAATAGTTACTATACCAGTGGGAAATTTACTTGTTTCTAGACAGTAATGAGTCCAAATCCATGTTACTAATTAGGACATACTAATAACCATGCTAATCTGTTAAAGTTTATTACTCATGAGGTGAAGCTTATTATAGATCTTAATTCTTAGAATTAAAATAACTTTTTTGACACAAGAAAAGTTGTGCTATGAGCATAAAGTTATTTAAGGACACCATGAAAAAAAAAGTTAAAATGACTTTATTTAGACCTGAAAAGAAAACAAAGGATTAATGGCTCTATAGGACTTTGACTTTTGTGGAGGGTTTTTCTATATTTACAGTCATTCAACCACTGGAGTCGTTTTACTTTCCTTCCTGTCTTTTCTGTCACTCTTGCGGTCACTGGTCATGACCACAAAGACACCAAAGTGGCCATTAGCCCTAAATGACACGAATCCCATCACACTAAATGACTTCCCTGTGCAGTGATTTTGTGTGAGATCCGCCATGTATTGAATGATAATTGTGCACACACACACACACACACACACACATCTAAAAATAGCTTTATTGCTGAACCAAACCTGAACAGTAATTTGTTTCATATAGAGTTGATCTCAAAAATACAAATACCAGCATATATTTAATTTACATACAGTCATTATTAATGTACAATATATATATATATATATATATATATATATATATATATCAAATATATATATATATATATATATATATATATATATATATATATATATATATGTTCTTTTTGATGGAACAAACCTGGGAGAGCCTTCACATAATCTACAGAGATTAGGTCAGTCACATGGACAGCTAGTAGCAACAAAAGACATCCCACTGATGTATAACATTGACAGTGTGATTTATAGTCCTACTCCCTTATATCCCTGTCTGGTTTCACTCTAAACTAGCCGAGACTCCCATATGCTCATTTTCTAGCTTGGAACAAGCAGCAAAGTCATCACCTCATGACCATGATCCTGATGGGTGATTAGTGGCAGAACCCTGTTATGTCTTTATCAAAGCTGTGTATTGTTCTCTTCTCTGCACAAGCTAATCCTTTCACAATCCTTTTCCTTTGTGCAGAAAAGTGTGAAAGCATTGAAATCCACGATAAAAGAAAGGACAGCCTATTAGATTAAAGTAGTGCTGCTCGTATCAAATGTAATAAGAATAAACAAGAAAACTGTGAATTCCAGACAGAATATATTGCACTGGTTGACCCACATGTAATATTAAAGAGGTGTTGAGGAGATACGGATGGTTAACGCTGATGGGTAATCCATAATTACTTATCAGAGATGTAAGACACAGAGGTATAAGTAGGAAAATTATTTGTGTATAATAATATATTATATTATATTATATATTATATTATATTATATTATATTATATTATATTATAAGTAGACAAATTATTCGTCTATAATGGCTAACCCGAATCAGGCAGTGCTGGGCAGCTTTATTTAACATAGAGTAACTGATAGCTAAGCTCATTACTTTATTCCCTAATTCATTGTCACGGGAAGTCTATCCTAGCTGTCTCTAAAAGGGCGAAAAGCAGGAAGAGTACACCCCGGACAGGTTGCCAGTCTATCACAGTGCCACACACACTCACACTCACACCTATAGGCAATTTACATTCACTAATTTAACCTAACATACATGTTTTTGGACTGTGGGAGGAACCCGGATAATCGGGAGTAAACCTACGTAAGCACAGGAGAACATGCAAACTCCACACGGATAGGCCGCTGCCTGGGATCTTTTTGTTATGAGGCAACAGTGCTAACCAGTAAACCCCATGCTGTCCCAAGTGCAATTTACCAGAGCCAATTTAAGCAGTTGAAGAGTGATGCGTCGCCTAACTTCTGCTGTTTTTGCATATGACAAGTCGTCTCTCCCGCAGGCTAATAGGTGTAAGGTTCTTGTTTCTTGTCTTGTCTTTTGTTTTGTTTTGTTAGCTTAGCTGGCTAGGTTAGCTAGGCTGTCAAGTTTTGTTTATTTCCTGGTTTTTGCCATGTGATCCCCTTTGTCTCTGTGTCCTGTTATCATTGGTTTGTGTCATGTGGTGTGGATTGTCTCAGGTGTGTGTTGTTTAGTTCATTAGTTCTTGTGTATTTATAGCCCCTCTGTCTGGCTTGTCTTGGTGGTTTGTTGGTTCCTGTTACCACTGTGGTGAGCGCATGTTCTTGCTATGTTCTTGCTATGTTCTTGCTATGTTCTTGCTATGTTCTTGCTATGTTCTTGCTATGTTCTTGCTATGTTCTTGCTATGTTCTTGCTATGTTCTTGCTATGTTCTTGCTATGTTCTTGCTATGTTCTTGCTATGTTCTTGCTATGTTCAATACGTCTTGCCTCAGTGGACTACCCGTGACAATAGGATGATGCAAACATACTACACTATATACTATACTATACTCACACTATATAGCATTGAAGTATGGAATTTCAGATACAAAGTCTATCCAAACTCTAAATAAATATCTAATTTGATTGAGCACAAGACTGTCTGTGCTGATCTCTCTTTCCCTCTTGCCTTTTTCCTGTATGATGATATGTCATGCTTAGGTTTTGTTTGCTTTTTCTGCTCTGTAATTTTGTGAACGTCAATAATAATGAATGGCTGTTGTAATTAAAAATGTCTATACTTGATACAGTGTAAACGCAAACGACCTTCCTTTAATTACTTTTATAACATTACCGAAGGAATGCAAAATCAAAAGCCACTAGAGAACACCTATTCTTGTGCTAACTTTTCTTAGCAAAAAGCGCTAATAGCGAAAATATACTTAGAAAAATAACAAATGTTTAAAGCTTTAGGTAAAAGGTGTTTCCAACAGAAAGAAAGTGGATAATTAACATTGTGAACTACAAAAATGAAGAATCTGTCCAGAGCATGATACTGGAATTATCTGATTATGAAACTTGAAGAAACAAACTTTAGGAAATTAGAGAGGTAGGTTTCCTAAAGTGCTGCCCATGGTAGCTTGGCGTTAATACTGATGTCTTACAGATGCCAAGGCTTCTGGCAGTCATCTCCTCTTCATAGGGTTCCATTCGACAAGCTGGTACTTTCTCAACAGCCCTGCTTGTCATACAGCCTTCAAGCCAAGATAGTAGGTGGCCTGTAAAGATGGACAGTCTCCACATGCAGCATTTTACTTCTCTTTGATTATTTATCAGAAGGTGTTGATTCATTTTCTAGGAGACAGGTGGCAGTAGTCGTTTACACAGGAACTGGTATTTAATAATATAGTATATCAGCTGGAGTCAAGTACAAGTCAAGGATTACTCACAATATTAATACTGCGTTCCCTCAGCATTCTGACATTTCCACATTCCTAAATGAAAAGCTTTATGCCTGTGATTAGCGGAATAATCAAACTAAGCTCACATTATTTTTTTTGCAGACCTTCCAGCCATGCTGCGCTTCATTAATGACATTGCCACGAGGACTGGTGTTGACGCCGCTCTCAGCTAGAAAAGTCCCCTGATTAATTCCCACCCTAATTAATGCTCTGCACTTTTATTCACCTTAAACTGTCTCACATGAGTTGATTCGACTTTGAGCCTTGTCAAACGACCCAAACTGCACAATTAAAAGTTTGTCATGTTAAAACAAGTAAAAATTACAAAAAGCTGGGATTTACTACAGCTCTAAGTAATGATTTTATAAAAAGGTGAAAGGGATGTAAAAATGTCCCATTATGAAATCCATAATAGCCTAAATAGCATCTTATATGTTAGCATGTTTGTTCAGGGTTCAATATATAAATCTTCGATTTATTAGAACAGATGAATCCGTTTTGGGGTAAATGTTTATTCAGGTGTTTTAGGCTGAGCTTACACTCAAATTTATTGTTTTGTTTGTATCTCTGTGTTTAGATAGAACTAGAGAGAATACATGACATCACATACATGTTATACACAGTACGACATACCTGTAGAGTGAAACGTTTTTTACTACACTCCGGTTAAAAATTAATTTAAATCAAATTAGAAAAAACTTAATTAAATAAAAATATACACTGTGCATCGTATATAACTCGGTGTATCGTGTGTGTATATATAACGTAACTGCAGTGATATTTAAAGTGCGATATGAGGGTGTTTAATTATAGGGCTTCCAATATAGACATACTTCTTAAATTTTTATGTAAATTATTCTTTTAACCATTTAAAGTTGATCTTAGGAAAAAAATACTAGTTGTATTACAAGCTACAGTTTCATTTTAGGGTTGTGTTTCATGAACATATACAGTAATTATATCACTAAAACGTCCAGAACTAGCATATATGCTAATAACATGACGCAAGCTGTTATATAATAAATGATAAAAGGGAACTAGCTTGTTTTATAAATGTTCCTTAACATTAACATTAAATGTAATTAAGAATTGACCAAAAAAAGTTATGTTACTATCTAGTTGGCAAAAAATGCAACTATTGCTGAGGTATACCAGGAATAAAACACATCCGTAAATGCTGATATTAGAAATGTTTTTATTTACTTTTCTTGAAAATGGTAACATTGACACTTCAGGATAGGCCCTATTTCATTTTCTTCACGTCTCCGGATGTTTCATTCTTTCTTAACTAGTACGGCTGTAATTCATTTTTGTTAATGTAATTGTATACTAAGTGTCAGATTTTCTGTTCCCTCTCATCTTTCTCATTGCTCATTCTTTCACTGACACTCATGAAAATGAAGGAATTAGAAAATTAGAGGAGGTCAAGACTCAACCTTCTGTAATAAGAAAGAAAAATGACAATTTAAATTTGGAAATTAATGGGTTTATTTTTTCACTAAGGCACTCTCACCATTTCATACCCAGTGACCTTTTCAGGTTGAAAGATGAGTCCATTTTACCTAGGCAGAAAATTTGTGCTCTCATTTATAGCACCTTAATCAGGTTATTGAAATTCTAAGCACTAATTCAATAAAGTATTTGCAAATTACAAAATTTGGATCAGACTTTTTTTTTTTTACAGGATATTGTGACTTAAGCCAAAATGAAATGCGGCCCATAATTTTCTCTACCTTTATGATTAATGCAGGAAAAAAGCGATGGATGCTTATTTATTTATTTATTTATTTATTCATTTATCATCATTAAGCGATATTTTAGGGTCATGTTAGAGATATTTTAGGGTCATGTTAGAGTCTGAAAACAGTAGAAAGGTATAATAGCAGTTCAGCACAAAGCTGCATGCACATTTAGATATCATAGATTGTCACTGATCCATTTACTGGCATATCTTTATTTTGAATTGTTATTGCTATATTAGGATACAGAACTGCCACATGCTATGCTCTGCAGAGATATGCAAATGCGACACGTCTTGCGAACGCCCGAGGGGATGGGAAGATGCTTAAAAGACGAATGCAAACTTAGCGTCTGTAAAAGGCAAAGCAAAGAAATATGCTGATGCCTGGTCCACATTGGAATGTGAAATGCGAGGGTGAAAAGATGATGGATTGACTGGATATTGGAAGTTGTGTATATCGGCAGCATGGTGGCTTAGCGGTTAGAATTGTTGCATTACAGCAAGAAGGTCCCAGGTTCGAATCTCTGGCAAGGGCCTTTCTGTGTGGAGTTTGCATGTCAAATCATGTATGTTAGTTTAATCAGTGATTCAAAATTGCCTATAGAAGTAAGTGGGTGTGGTTGTTTGTCTGAAAAAAAACAATCCTCTCTAAAAGCAGCAATTCATGTATTGGAAGTGATGTAAGCCTAGTGTGCTTAGAAGAGGGAGCTTAGATTGATGACACCGGAGTAAAGGTTGGGATTTGTTTGCTTCACTTGATGACCTTTTAATGGTATGCAAACATCCAGACAAGCTGTTTATCTGCCCCAGACCTGAACCATGGCTAAATTTTTATTGTTCACATTCATCAAAACAAACCGGAATCCATTAGTTTAAAAGCAGCTGTGCACCCCTGATTGACCAGCGTCTCCTCTGTAGTGATATAATGAGGATAAAAATTCAGAATCATTATTATACTTATACTAATCTCGTTTGGATGCTGTTATTTTATATTCAAATCAGCATCCCACAAAATCTCTAGGCCATGATTCAGTATCTTTTTTATGCTGCAGGAAATATTCTCCATATATTGAAGGTAATTAGGATAAGTATAAGGATTAGATATCATAAAAATAAATAAATGTGCATCAAAAAACAATTTACAATAATTACGGCTTGTTAATAAAACAAACATTACTAATATGGGATAATCGCTAAAAAAAGTACTTTAGCATGAAAAAGATTTATTATGAGATTTATTTATTAATTTAGCATGAAAAAGATTTATTATTACCCCAAGCTAAACAAATATATTACTCCTATAATTTACATACCCAGCACTGCTAATTGATTTCTTTGGTTAACAATAGCTAGCTTAGAGAAATTAGGGACACGGTAAAGCAGAGAATTACCATTAACAATGCAAGAATTTCTTATTTTAGTAATGGTACATAAGTACCCATGTAGTTGGCCTTAAAATATAGTGTCTACTTTCTATTGTGAAATTTAGCTCAAATGCTATTTAATTGTTAGAAATAACTATATGCATTTAGATGGAGTTTAATTTGGAGTTGTCTTTAGGCATTAAGTTAAGATTATCTTGTTTGATCAAGATAGAGAGAGAGAGAGAGAGAACGAGTTGGCTGACTAGAGACATGGCAACGTTCACCTCTTAGTGTCCCACTTGGCCCTACGCAGGACAGTAAGTGTATTGTGGGTAAAACTTCTAAACTACAAGGAGGCTGAAAACCATCAAAGAATCAAAACCCCTTTTTAAAGGGGCTCAACTTAACAACACATATAACTTGTGAATGTAACAGTTACTTTCATAAGCTTTGGTTTGTACATTGTGATGTAAGAAGCAATTCTTGATGTTCGGTGTGAAGGCAGTTTTGTCAGGGCCAGCTGGGCATGATGCCGAGGGTTGAGGTCTTAATCGGCCACCAGATGGTTGGTCTTTGCTACATTGTACAACTGCTGCTGTTGTTTGTTTGTTTTTTGTCATCCTGACTCAACTTCTCTGACACTCTAACTCTCTGAGTTGTTGACTGGAGTTGAACTGTATCAGAGCCATACCCCCTACCTTGGGACTGGCCAATTTAGAGCTGTGACTATGGAAGGGAGAATTTTCTTAATATAAAACTGATGCCACTTACATCGCAGAGCCCTTAATTACAATTGTAATGTTACCTACCATTGTATGGGACATCATACAAGAATCATTTTGATACCACACACAGTATACAGTGGCTAATATATATATTATACAAAAAAATACTTCCACAAATGTGAAACTCATGCATTTAAATACTGAATTTACATAATAACATGGTTGTAATTAAACCTGGTATTTCCATTAACCATGATACATCTTGGTTTCTGGCTGTATGAATATTTTATATCTACTGTTTCGAACATTAGTTCAGGCAAATTTGGGGTAAAAAATATCTTTGCTTTACATATAGAGTTCACTGAAACTTGAAGGCAATTAACTCAGGAATTTTGTTATCTTCCAGAACAAAAAAACAGTCCTTGCCCTGTCTGGCAGTGTCTGAGTTGGAGAAAGATTTTATGGCCCACCATTGATACATTGTATACTATTATTTTAAGCACAAAAAGCTGCAATCCATTTAGATCTGTTTGTTTATCCCGGACAAAGAAGTAGTGTGTGTGTGTGTGTGTGTGTGTGTGTGTGTGTGTGTGTGTGTGTTTCTTTTGTCAGGTTGCTTTAAAGGCTAGTGAGTATTTTATTATGCCTGAAGCCACCACACTGCACTACACAATTAATTAAGAAATGATTGTGGCTATGATTAGGATTTTTCCTTATTTCCATTGAGGTTTCCAAGACCTAACGGGGCGTAACATAGGAAATGTGATAGTCTGAAGTGAAAGTGTTCATTTAAGTTTTGCTTTGTACATGTATGTTTAAGTAATGTTGATAAGGTAATAAATAATTATCATAAAAAAAAAACTTTGGCTAGCCAAGCAACAAAGTGGACTACAGGCAATGCCAAAAAAGTACTGTTTTTAACTTTACCAAAATTACAGTGGGTTACACTTGCTCCTGACATAGTGTGTCTATGAGGAGGGCATGTAATGTTTCCTTGTTTTTTCTAGAAATACTTGTAATGGTGCACCCAAAACTGTCTCATCGTGCAGTAGGGTGAGAGTGACAGGGTTGATTTTTATATTTGTCTACTTATTTATGTAAAATTTTCATCCCATAAATATATTTTTACAGTAGCTCTATATCATTTTAATTACTGCAACCATAAATAATGTCAGGTATGGAAAATGTTGTAATTATTCAGAATAGAATGTCAGAATAGCATTGCCTAAACAATACTTTTCTGGGTTTAAAAATAAAAGCCTGATATAAGATCAGAGTTAAAGCATTCGTAAAAAACTATAACCTTTTGCATCAAACCACTCAGTTTTTTTAACAAAAGTGTAGAAAAAGACTTAAAACATATTAAAGTAAATAACGCTTTGTATCCTAGGGTTAGAATGCACACAAACTACAAGGGATGTTTTTTAATTATTGTTATTGATAAGCTGTCTAAATCTACAGCTTGGGCTAGAAAGAAATCAGCCCTAGGCTCTAGTTTTTACCTGTTACTGGTATGTAAAATAAATGTAACAGCAAATATGACATCAGTGCCAAAAACCCATTTAGCTTTTTAAACAGAAGGTCTGTTTTTCAAATACAGCTGGTCATGTACATACCCTTCACACAAAGTCTAAAGGCTATAAGAACAGACCCTGATTTGTATGCAGAAACGAACGATTGGGTTTTACTTCTGGGTCAAGAGCAGGAACTTGTGAATGCAGATATCTGTAAGATATCATGTCCAGGTCAAGTACAAAAATTTGGCCATGAGTTCTTTATCTCATGCATCTCTGATCATCCAGTCTTAGGGAAAAAAAACATAACGCTGGAGGATGGCTGTTTTATTAGTATTCAAAACCTGCACTAACCAACTGCATGAAATTTTTAACCGTTTATGGAATGCTATCGGAAATGAATATAACATGTTACATTCTTTATTAAAAAATCTATTGAGTTATCCTGTGTTATGAATAAATAGTGATGTTTAAACCGGTTTGCATGATTTTCCGCACCATCATCTAGTAACAGTGCATAGTGTGTATACCTACTAAACAGCATGTTGATACCAAGCTAAAAGCTAGCACAAAAGGCTAAAACAAGTAGCTATGCATCTGCTATGTTTACCTAGGATGTTTTTCACATGGTTTCGATACAAAATGATGGAAAACATGTTTTAGTGCAAAACCTCAGAATTAAGTTTTTTAATAGTGATTTAATGATCAATTAAGAGAGTCATGTTCTTTTATCAAACCTTACAATTTTGATATTTTAAAAACTTTTGAACATTAATGTTTGGAGTCAGATATACACTAACACATTGAGAGCTCATGTATTTCCTACATGTGCGCAGTAAAGTAGTGCATTTCACGCATTCTGGGATGTCTGGCAAGCAGTTTTTTGTAGATCTGCATAAATTAACAGTTTTGCCATGCGTTACAATGCTTTTTTTACATGGTTTTAATGCAAAATGATGTGACACATGCTGATTTAGTGAGAAACCTTAGAATTGAGCTTTTTAGTCATGAATTAATCGATAACAGTCATTTAGACAAAGCAGCTCAATATCACTATGCGGGTCTATGACATCATGTATACATGTAGGTCACAGAATATCTTTGTCCACTGACAAACATCTACACAATTTTGAAGTCTTTTTACTTTGGAAAAAAAAAAGTTTAGCATTGTTCTTTACCACATTCACACTTTATTTACACACTCACATCACCCCTGTATGACCTCCCCATGAGACAATCTAAAAGTGTGTCTTGCCCAAACGATAATGTCTTCTGGTAATGAAAATGCAATACAAATGAGTCCTTGTGCACCTAAACTGTAAAAATGAGGAGCCAGACAAATAGATGGCATGCACCAACAATTACACAAGGTTTAAACTGAGGTCCTGCAGTCTACTGCTGAGTCAGAGGTGTAGTCTACCACAGAGCAGCCAGATGACTAAGAATTCGGCCTCCTAATTAGTAAAAGAGCTTTTAAAAACGAAAGACACAAAAGACACCGCAATCAGCTTCAGAAATAACAGCTCATTTGTTAGTGAACGCACCTTATGCTATAAATACACAATATAAAACTGAATGGCTGGTAAAGTATTACAGATTTACTTGTTGGGTAGACATTGTACAACATTAGGGGCAAATAATGAGAATGTTGCTGGTGATATAAGTGCATTGATGCATTCTGAAGCGTGCAATTATATGCAAATAATCTACTTGTATGCTGGTAAGCAGCCATTATCGTCACATTGGCAATTAAATTAGAATCATTGATTTTGTACCATACTTACCACTGTAGTTTTATTAAATCTGACTTTATAGATTTATATATTAATGCACTTGTGCTTTTATAAAAATGAAGCAGCTACATACACATACACCGATCAGCCATAACAATAAAACCAACCTGCTTAATATAATGTAGGTCGACCTTATGCTTTGCCCCTTGAATACATGGAAACCACTTGACCTTCAAAGCTTTGCTGTCATGTACAACACGAAAACAGTCACAGCCACAATTCATGTAATAATTTCTGTTACATTACTTCTAATACTGTTACTGCAAATAAGGGCCCAAAGTGTTTGGGCCCTTAAAATCATCTTAACTCCCTCCACCCCACCCCTCCAGCAGTGTCCCTGATCGCAACAGATTAATTCAAGTCCTGTAAATTTGCGATGCAGATCTTTCAAAGATCACATCACTCACATGCTCAAACGGATTGAGATCCGGGGAAATCAGAGGTCAAGTTTCCGCTATTAAAGATAATAATGTGGACAGCAACAATATTTAGATAAGTGGTAAATTAGGTGCTACATGTTTTATCGTTCCAGTCTTTTAGCCAAGAATTATTGCCTTTTTTTAGCCTAAAAGTTGATATGGCCACAACTCCCTCACGGGGCTGTTTGTATATTGCTCCTAAAAGTGGTAGGGAATTGTGGGAAGTGGTAGCGCAGTGGTTAAGGTGTCAAACTTCTAATTGAAAGATTGAGATTTAGTTCCCAGCACCACCAAGCCACCACTGTTGGACCCCTGAGTAAGGTCCTTAAACCCCAATCGCTCAGTTGTAAAACAGAATAAAGTACGTTGCTCTGGATAAGAGCATCTGCCAAACAACGTAAATGTAAAAACACATGGAAACTTTCTGCTACTTTTTAAAGCTCTTGGTCTTTCGCACTTCGCAGGCGTATATAGTTGCTAAGCAATCATCAGTTGCTCTGAATTACAACAAGAAAAATCCAGCAATGAATTTTCCCCCTTGCTGTAACTGCTAAAAAATGTATTTATGAAGAAAAGAAATGAAAAACTGATGTTGAGTTGCTCCACCATTGTTCTGCTGAGGTTTCGGTGTAACAGAAAGGGTGAGGAAGATAATTGGTTGTTTTTTGTCTACATGATCAGTGCAATAGCAACGGTTAAGAAAAGCTCAAGAACTTTTTAATTCAGAGAAAATAAATATGAGCAATTTTCTATCCACTAAGGCAATCTAATTTAAACTTGGGCAGTTTGTCGTCTGATGGGACTACTTGAAGAACTAGTGATACCTACTTTTTAAAATTTCGGGTGCCATGTTTAATAAATTTGCAAAAAAATTGTGTACAACTAAATAAAAGTCAAAATAAATACTAAAGTGTGGACACTGCTAAAATCTACTGAAATCTAGTACTGTATTCAGTTTTTTTATTATCATTCTTTTTAAAAGTACTCTTTCTAAGCCTTAGGATAGAATATCTTTTATCAGGTTCAAGGTCAAGCTAAAATCAGAAATCTCAGTGGAGGAGCAAGACCAAGAAGAGGTGAGGACATAAGCAAAAAAGATGGGTGTTGGACAAGAACAGGGTCAGCATGATCTAGGATCAAGGCTCCTGCAATGATGGATGAATTAACTTAATAACTTTCAAAGAAGTGAAATACACAGAGGAGAAAGCCTGTGTGTGCTGGAGCTTCACTGAAAACAAAAGTGGTAAATGAAACACTTCTGGGTACTTTGTCTTCTAAGTCTGGCAGGCTGTAGCTCCCAATACACTACAAGGTCATCTTTAATGAAACCAGCAAGTAATAGGGGTTAGCTTGTAAGCTTGCCGGAGCCGGTACTGAGATAGCTTGAGGGGTAAGGATCCTATTAGAAAGAATATTTTTCTCTTGTCTGTTCCCCTATTTGTAGCCTAACAAACAGTGGGTCTTATTTATCGATTATTTAATGAAGTAGTGTAGTGAACTGGTCAGTTTTCCTTATGTTATTTTAATTTGAATTATTATTTATTTTAATAAATAAATCAGTTAACTGATTTATGATTATTGACACTAATTTAGTGACAGAAGTAGTTCTGCTTTTATATAAATTTGCATAAACTCAGAAGCTGTTGTAAAGAGTAATAATTTTATATTTAAATAAGTGTTATTGGACATATTTATCTCTATTTTTCATGCATTGTAAGGGGGCCAAGCACTGACCCCTGAGGGGTGCGCCAACTTATGTAAACTAAGTCAAGGTCATAAATTTGCATATTCTTTCTAGTAGCATATCCAAGGTGGTTCTAATTTTAAGCATAAAGAAATACCCACCACCCCTCTATGAAACAACCTCTGTTTCTGCAAACTTTTGCACTCGACCTTAAGTGTCCCATATATGCAGAAATAACAAAAAGAAGCAGTGTAAATAAAACTAGTTACAGTAATAGGTGATTTTACAATACCTTTTAGCTTAAAACAACTGCTTACTACCTTTTATCGACAAAATGTCAATAAATTCTAATATAGTATTAAATAAATATAAACAACTAAAAGGGATTGATAAATAAAAGCTACAGTAAGACACATTAGGTTTTACTCATTCAAAATGCATTGAGACTTAATTTGTTGGAATAGCATAAAAAAGGATTTCTATTTTTTCACAGATTGATATGATTATTTAATGAAAAGTCTACAATATTCTTAAGAAAAGTAAAATATTCTTATTAATAGTGTAAAAAAACCCACTTATTTTTACTTTGTCAAAAAAAGCTCTTTTGTAAGGTTGGGGGCTGATGTTTGAATTTTATTGTCCTGATTTTCATCAGAAGCTCCAGCAATCGGGTCGAGATCCTCCTATCACCAAAGCTCTGTTCCTCTATGTCTTCCATACTCGTGAATAAAGTGACCCACCGGGACTTATTACTGTCTCTAGCTCCTTTATGTATGGTTCCTTTGTGACAATTATATTTAGAAGGTTGTACATGGAAAAGACAACCTAACTAATGTTCTCTGGGAGTGTACACTTTAGCTGCAGCACATTATAAGACAAGCCGATTTGCAAAGATTCATGTGGGATCAGGTAAAGTTCTTTATTAAAAAATGTTAGCATAGCAATAGCTAATCTTGTTTGAATTTTTTCTCTGAAAAAAAATGATTTAATTACAGGTAAACAACAAAAATTAACATTGTTACTGTAATTTTTAACAAAAATATATATTTTATATATATGTATATATATTCCCCCACCTTATAACTGCACTGCCAAAGTAGGCAGCAGATTACATACCAAAATAATAATAAGAAACCATTACAGAATAATTGCTGTAATTACATTTATGTATATACAGACATTAAAAAATTAGGACACCCTATAAGGTATAATCAAGCCTTTAAATAAAATAAGTGTTACATTAATGCTTCATTTTCTGAATGATTAGTTAAGATGTTGGATTGTGTAAAGGACCTCATTCCCACAAAGAAATATAAAATATCCTGATTGGGTTAATGTGAGATGAATTACAGTAGAAATGTCACAGTGTGTGACGATCACGGTCATTTCAGTGCCTCAAAATTGTCTAATTTGGCTTAAGACTGTTGTGTTTTAAAGACGCAAACAAGCACAAATGGTGAATTCGCCTTTACATAAGACCAAATAAATGCATTTTTGTGTCATTTCTAGGCATATAATTGTATAAATAAGGTGTGTGTGAAAGAGAGGGAAACAGATCGACACAGAGGCTAGTTCAGACCTGTCTGGTTGATCCTACCTCAGCTCGAAGGACACATCACAAGGACTCACAGTCTCGCACTTCGTTAGCCAGCTATCACATTTACTGAAACACAAAAAAAGCTCATTTCAGATTGAATCACACACCATATGTGGGCCTTAATGTCCTGGCTTGCACTCTCACTTCAACACACACACAGAGGAAGCCTGAACACAGTGATACATCCACCTGTCCAAATCTCTTATCCATACACGTTTCTTTGTCTTCTCAGGCAACATCACACACATACACAAATATACACATACACATCTTTAGTGTCTATTTTATTTCTGAAACAAGTGAATGGATATAAAATTAGCTTAAGGTTTTTGAATTAGATGTGGCGATACCTGGGCAAACATTACTGAGGCAGTGTCCCAGTGATGACCTTGTCTTCTAGACGGCCATTCAGACAAGACCACATAAACTTTGCTGCAGCATGGACCTGCTGGTTTGTCTGGTCAGAGAATTGGCCCCCATCTGAGTCTTGTTTCTCCTATGTTTTTTTTTTGTTTTTGTTTTTTTCTATTTTGTTACAGATGAGTTTTGGTTCCTTGCTGCTGTCCCCTCTGGCTTGCTAAGTTGGGGACTCTTAATGTACAGATACAAGTTAAACGGAACTGAGTGTTTTAGTGTGTGTTTACTATTGTCTTATTTGATTTTGTAAAGCTGCTTTGACACAATCTCTATAGTTAAAAAGCTGACTTGACTTGACATACGATTGCACTGAGCCACACCACTAACTATAGCATCATCACTAATACTTTCACGTGTGTAGGTGTCTTTGCCAGGCTTCAGAGCGCTTCAGAGAAAGTGTAGCAGGCTAGTGCCATCTAGTGATAAATCATTCACTACCTTACTCCTGTTTGATGACATGCTGGTTTTTTATAATATTGTATGTAGGCAAGATTCTCAAGTCAAGTCGAGACGCTTTTATTGTCATCTCAACGATATATAGCAGATGCAGTAACAACATTTCTTTGGAAATATGGTGCTACATAAAACAACGCAAAAAAACTTTGTCAGCAGTTGCAGTAAGTAGACATGCTGCTAGGCTTTTTTTCTGATGGAGCTGGTGTTGAGTGGCCAGGTAAGGGTGTCTGACAGATGTACACCAAGAAATTTAATGCCCTTGCGATTTCTATGGGCGATCCATTGTTGTTCACTCTTTGCTCTTCTGAAGTCAACAATTATCTTCTTAGTTTTGTCAATGTTCAAAGACAGATTGCTCTACACCAGACTGCCATACACATCCTATCTGTATGCTGATCCAATGTTCTTGCTGATAAGACCACCCTCGTGTCATCAGCAACTTAACAATATGATTTGAGCTGTGCATTGCTACACAGTCATGACTCAGCAGAGTGAACATCAGTGGGCCAAGCAAACAGCCCTGTGGGTCCCCAATGTCCAGTATGGTGGTGTTGGAGAAAGTGCTTCCAATCTGGACTGACTGAGGACTCAGAAGGTCAGAAAGTCCAGGATCCAGTTGCAGAGGAAGGTGTTCAGGCCCTCAATCAGTTGCTGAGGAATTGTTAATAAATTAATAAATATTTCAGGAAAAGGTTTAAACAAGTGGAACATTCTATAATGTGTCCTAATTCCTGGAAAAAGCCAGTCCATGAAACAAACAGATTTCCAATCCAACTGTGGTGTAAAAACACTCTAAATATAAATATCTATCTAGAGGCATACAATTTGAGTGCCCAGACCACCTTATTCAGCTTGTTTTAAAACACAAAAGCAGAAAATCCACTTTAAGACTCTTTCCAACCCAGTCACTGAGAATAAACCCAGAAACCCTGGTGAGTTGCAACCTTAGCCACAGCTTATAACAAGAGCTCATACATACTCCTCCAGTATAACCTTGTTTAGGGGCCCAGCAGTGGCAGGTCAGTGATGCTGGAGGATTGCACCAATGATCTTCCAACCAGCAGCATCTTAACAGCTAAGCTACCATTTACCCAATTTCTCTGACTTTTACCCACCCATTATCTGTATATAAGATTTTACAGTACTTGTACTTCAGCATCAAGATTTTTTTCCTTTTTTTTTCAGGAGTAAACCATTCCCTTTGGCTTGTAAGTGATAAAACACTAAAAACATTTTTGAACATTATATCTATTAAGTAATGTTGCTAGGGTGGTGCAATATTTGTATAACTCTCATACTAATCATTCTATTGAGTTCGTTGTAACACACATTGGTGGAAATCATAGCTCAGTGGTTTAGGTGTTGGACTGCTGATCGGAAGATTATAAGTTTACCTCCCAGCATCATTAAACTGCCACTGCTGCTTAGCTGAGCAAGGCTTTTAAACTTAAACTCCCCAGTTAAATATAAGTCACTCCAGATAAGGGCGTTTTCTGAAATAGTGTAATTTTAAATGTAAATGTTTGGTTTCTATTATAAGTAGTTCTTCTATGGCTTGTACAGATATTCACAAAGTCTTTTTTGCTCAGTTCCATTTTTGTCATTTCCAGAGAAAAAGCCCTGTCAATCATCAAGTTTGGACCAGTCCCCAGTCACACAAACTTACACTTCTGAGTTATCTGGGATGACGAACACAGCACAGTCTCAGTAAGCTTGTTACTGAGACTCGAATAGGTCCTAACAGAGCATAACTTTTCTCTTTAATGAGTTAAAGCCCTGTAACTTCTTTCTCATTAAGAGCATGGCCAGATGCTTGCTCGAGGACTTTCAGCTCTGGACAGCACATGGGACAGCAGGAGCTCAGATATAAATGCCAGAGCCGGGCAACTGTAGTGCAGTAGTAAAGCATTTACATTTTGGGAAAGTTTGATGCAAAACTAAAAACTTTGATTATACATTTTTGATATATAAACGATCATAAAATGTCATTAAACCTGAAAATAAATGTTATGAATAATTTGTTAGAAGGAGTGTTTGTGTAGCTGTGTGTATGTGGGTGTTTGTTTGACAACAGTAGCTGCCTACCGCAGCTTGGATTTGATGGATGGTATGACTGTGAGATGTTGCAATCTATCAATTGGCATTTCTGTGAGTGGATAATAGGTTTGAAAGGAATTTTGTACACTAACTTATTTTTATATGACAGCGCTATTCATGACATGGTTTGTCACTTTCAGTCAAAGCAAATCTACATCATAGAGTTGAGAAGGCATCCCATATTTATTATTCTCCTGGCAGGACAGCGCCCAATTTGTTCATCTTAATCTTAAGTAGATGGATGATGACACTTATATTTGGATTGGGATGTTGCACTTGGGCCTCAATTTAATTATTGCTGTAATATATTATGTTATACACGATTATAAGCACTCTATATACCCAAACATGTCATCAGCATAAACTTTTTGTCCGTACTTTATTGAGAAATAGCTAAAATTATAGATTGAGCGTTTGATAAGACATATGGCACATTTAAAATGCTTCCAGTTTCACTTGTCTTGCTCCTTGATATATACAATGTTGTACAAACTCCATAGGTTGAATTTGGTAAAAAAATTGATTTCGAAATCAGGGCATGATGATGTTTAAAGTCACCTGTTATGGTCCTAATTTTTTATACTTTTTAATATGTAAATTTCCATGGCAGTTCTATGCCACAATATTAACAACAGTTTGTCCTGCTTGACTTGCTGGTATTATATAGACGTAGATGATCTATAGGTCTTTAAGGTCTTACTTGTAGGACTATAATCAAAAATTCTATTGTCAAGTCCAAGACCAGGACAAGAAGAGTCAACGCTGTAAAGGAGGTCAAGGCCAATTCATGATGAAGTCTACTTAAAAGCAAGACTTAGGCAAAACAAAACCTAACCATTTACATTTCATGCATTTGGCAGATGCTCATATGCAGAGCGACCTACATTTATCTCTTTTACACATCTGGCACATATGTGCAATGCACAAAACCAAGAATAGTCCAAGTATAAACAACTATAAATCTCACACAAGTCCAAGTCCATACAAAGACCAGGTACTTGTAGTCAAGGTCTGAGTAAAATCAAGATAATAATATAATCAGGATTCATGTCTCATCTGCACAGAGCTTTCTCCTGGCAGTGTGGGGGTTTCAGCTGTGTTACACGAGCAGGGATCAAAATTAAGCCTCTTGCTCAGATTTTCTGTGCTATCAGTGAGACACTGAATAATGAAATCTCTGAGTCTAGATGGATAGCTTGTCATTCTGCTACACTTGCATTCTCTGTCATTGTCACCAAGTTACTACACCAGAGCAACAGCTTCCTGTGTCTTTATCTGGTTTGGCCTTGTTTTGGTAGAAGTGCTTATTCTTTGAACACCAAAACAATTGCAAGTCAAATGTTTATTGTATTAATTGGTTCTGGGTTTTGTTAGGTTGGTATTTTTTTCTAGAAAGTCTACAATAGTAATTTAGAGCCTGACGGCTTATCCTAATCCTCTCACGCGCTGATGTGACATAGAAGACAACGGCTTTCCTTGTACCTACATCTCCATTTCTCTAAAGCTGCTTTATGGTATATTAGTGATTAGAGAGCATTAGATATATAAGTTCTGTATCGCTGTTCTGTAAGAGAGAACCATTTATATTAATGTCAGATCTCATCTGTGTCCCATCTGTTATATAATCGCTCTGGTGTTATCTAGCTTGTGCTGTCTACCAGAGCCTCATCAGCAGCTTCTGTCACACCGCTGTCAAAGATGCCATTAGAACAAATGCGCACAGTGAAGGAGTACTGGAAATTAAGAGAAGTGTCATATGTTCTGTGAACATTGACATGACATAATTTACTAGGATTATGGCAGATGTTATCATTTACATTTACAGGATTTGACAGACGCTTTTATCCAAAGAGACTTACATTCAGCTCTTTTTATACAATTAAGCAATTGGGGGTTGAGGGCCTTGCTCAGGGACCCAATGGTGGTGGCTCGGGGGTGCTGGGAATCCAATACAGGTCTTTCTGGTATCAGTCCAACACCTTAACCACTAAATCACCACTTTCCTATTAATTTCTTTTTTCTTTATCTTTTTATCTTTCCATTCTTTATAATTTTTTTTGGTAGTTTTTTGTTTGAGCAAGATGGCCATTGCTAGGCCCCTAAAACCCTTAAGTCTTAGCTGCTCGGCTGGACAAAAAGAATAGAGATAAATGTAAGTCAGTATAAATAAGTATGTCTGCCAAATGCTAGAAATGTAAACTTAAACCAAGTGCATTAGATGTTTTCCTAGTTGTAATTTATAGGTTCATGTATATATACATTAAATTAATGGTGCCCAGCAGTAGTGACAGCTTTTACCTGGCAGAATGATTTAATTTATTTGAATCATTAGGATTATCCTTCTGCTCCAATGATTGAGAACTGTCAATTAAAGAAAGTAGTAAAACTCTGAACACACCATTTTCCAAAACGTAGGTCATATGATCTTTGGACAGTTTCAGTAGGACTGCTCAATCCCAGAGTGCGTCGTGCAACACCTGAGTGCCTACAACATTCTCTGTGTGCATGTATTGTGCTAGTTCGACCTGCAAAGACCCTGATAAGTCAGTGCTATGTGATCGCTGGGACTGAAACCGGCCCCGGTCAGGATTTATGTTGCATCCAGAAAGCTGTGCAAGATCAAATGCGAAAAGATTATATCCAAGGATAGCGGGTTCTGTCGGGACCTCAAAGCCGCTATTTGTGCACTTGCCAGCTGGCTCACTGAACCGAGGCAGCTCTAATAGGTAGCACAGCAGGTTTCTTCCTGTATGTGTAGGTGTGTGTAGTGTGGTGTGTGTGTGTAATAGAGGATACTAATAAGGAATTATATTGTTTATGCCAAAGGTCACAGTTTGATCATTCTTTCCAGTTACACGGGTATATAAATGTCTTACATTAAGGTGAGCTAATAAATCAGTCAGATGACATATTAAAAGATGAGAGCACAGAAATGATTAAGCTTTATTAAGACTTCATTTCCTTGATGCAAAAAATTAATGTGTATAAATGTAGAAAGTTCCTGTTACTATATATGTTACTTACCTTACTAGCATACTCGTACATTTGTCTTTTATAAACTGTTGAACAAATACAGGCCCAAAGGTATTCCAGCATGACAATGCTCATCTGCACAAAGCCTCTGAGCACTCCGTAAAGGTGTTTATGGGATGAGATGGAATGCTGGCTGTATCCCAGACCTCAATTTAACATTTATTATGGCTGAATGAGAAAATACCCACAGCCACACTTTAAAATCTAGTAAAAAGCCTTTCTGAAGTTTGCAGATTATTATAGGAGGAACAGTGAGACTCAATCTGGAAAAAGATCTTTACAAACTTACACTAAAACGTAATACTTACACTATCTCACAAAAGTGAGTACACCCGTCTAATTTCAGCAAACATTTTAGTATATCTTCTCAAAGGACAATATTATAAAATAAAACTTAAATATATTTTATTGTATAACAGTATAGATTTAATGTCCTTTAAAAATAACTTAACATACAGCCATAATCGTCAAAATAACTGGCAACAAAAGTAAGTACACCCTGAGTGATAACTGCGGTACTTCGTTTATCTATGCAAAGTCACATGTCCTATTCATCATCTTCATGTGTTTGTCATCTTGGTAGGACCATACAAATTTTTGTATCTTATATAAGCGTATTCAGAATTTGGTGCTTTGAGTAAAATTCACTCATACTGACCACTGGATGGTCAACATGGCACCTTATGGCAAAGAACTCTCAGAGGTTTTGAGAAATAGAATTGTTCCCCTACACAAAGATGGATTTTTTTTTTGGGAGATACTCTAGACAATATAGTGTACAAAAAGCAATTTATAAAATGATTTTGTTTTTCCCAACTAGTCTGTTACACAATGTGTGCACCTGTTCTTAGCCTTTATCTTATTATAGTCTTTGCTATAGAAAATAAAATTCACCTCTTCTGTTAGTCAAAAGAGTTTTGGATTTTGGAGCGCTATAGTGTAGTAACATGTACGATTATAGTCTTAGGATATAATTTTTGTACATTTTCCTTTTTAAAACCCAATCCCATGGCATTTGGTTTCAAAGGCAATATGCGTATAACATCTTTGGGGCAAAAGGTTAATTATAACATCCAATAATGTCGCACAATAGCACATAATTAATGCTAAACTGAAAAAAAGGCGTTTAAAAAAGTACATGCTAGCATAATAATTAGATACGTTTGCTGTAGACATCAAGGTCATTAGGCTGCATGCGCCCAACAAATGCTTAATTAACCCGGAATCCAAATCGCTAATGTTCATTAGCTGTGTTGCAGCGCTGAAACCAATCCATTAGGACCCTACATTAGATGTCATTATCATTTATAATACATTCGTGTTGTCACAGCAGCGTCTCTATACAGACCTACAGCACTAGCAGTCCTCTAATATAACATCAGATAACTACGTCTCATGAATAAACTAAAAAACTACGCATGAATCAGCTCAGCTGTGCCAGAGATTTATTATCACTCTATTCCAACTGCATTGCTGCATAAAACTCACACAAAATGTGTCAGAATGTCAGAATGTGGAGAAGACTAAAAAAGTTTTTTTTTTTGTAGATTTTTATTGGTAATAGATCGTTCATGTAAATCTGTTCTACAAATTAAAGAAATAAAAGACTATTTACATGAAATATTAATCAAGTCCTAAAGACCGGGTGGACGTGATTTTGCCAAGTAGGATGTGATCCTGGATTAACCTCCTTTGTTGAGCCTAAATCAACATTTCAATCAACATTTTTCATTTACAGACAAACTATAGCAAAATAATTTATCATAGTCCGGAAACAACATTAGTGAATTTAGACTGTGTTCATTTATGATGATTCAAAATAAACATTAATGAATTCAGACAGTGAATCATAAACAATCACTAATGCACAATTGAAAGTAAAATGTTCTGAAATGGTGAACCTGTAGAACCGCAATAGAGCAACATTCTTACTTTAAAACAAGTCTTAACGTTTGTTTAACTAAATCACAACCTTTTCAAATGTAATAATAACCAGCCATATTTTTATAACAATAAGTTTGGTTAACTTTCTGTTCATGCACACACAGACACCTAAATACATTTACTGCACACACACATCTATTTATGTTGTATGCAACTGTTCATTATAGCATGTAACATATTACTATATTATCACAGGGGTTTTTTTTATTTAGTAAAAACATCTGTAATATTACATTTTGGTTTTTAGAGAAAGATTGAAAAATGGGTCGAGGCTTGATTGGTCGGAAGGCAACAGAGAGACTTTCTTTGTTTATGTTTTGGTCCATGTGCTCAGTCTTTGTTTATGTTGTGTCATGAGTCCCCCTGTCTTGTCATTGGATGATAGTTCCCTCATTGTGTTCAGGTGTGTCTCGTTTAGTTGATTGTTTCCTTCATTAGGTTAGGTATTTATACCCCAGTGTGTCTTTGTCTTGGTCTGTGTTTATGTCAGGTTCATGTTCGTGGTTGTCCTATTCATGTCAGTTCAGGTTCTGTTAGTTTAGTTTTATGTTCTTGTTTGTTCATGTTTTTTCACTTGTTTAGTCTTTTGTTATTTTGGTAAATAAAACTGCATTTTATATCCAACCCTATGACTCGTGACAACATCAGATGGTTGAAATTGGTTGATTGAAATGTTAATCCAGGATTAACAAAGGATGTTAATCCAGGATCACATTCTACTTGGCAAAATCACATCCACCCTGAGGACCGCATTGTATGAGCACCTGTGTTGAGATTCTTCCAACATTGGGATGAGTATGCAAGAACAGAGAGAACATTTTCCAGAGTGAAGTTGAGATTTGGGAAAAATTCTCTAGATAACAAACTTTATGCTCAGTTTTTATCCATGAAACCATCAAATACAAGAAATCACGTTAAACATTTTGCTGGTATGCAAACTCCCAGCAATAATAGACTAACGTCCTATTCACTTTTTTTCCTCTAATTAAATTAATCAGATGTCTTAACCTCTGGATACAATGAAGTCCCAGGGCAGCAGCGACGACTCCACTAAGGGAACCTCTATTAACCCAGGATATGTATCGTATTGCATGGGTTGATCACGGTATAGGCTCAATAGAATGAATCCCTTCACAGCATGAGGCAACCTCATCGGCCCCCGTCCTCCGTGAGATTGCGGATCGAATAGCGCATATAGTCGGATGTAGGAAAAAAGAGAAGAAAGGAAAAAAGAATGAAGCTTGGGAATGAGAACTTTGGGAAAGCAGATAGGGAGAGGAATAACTGGGAGGAAGAAGAGGGTGGGAAAAAGGAAGAAGAGATAGAAAAGTCTTAATCGCATCAGCACAGACCTGCGGATGAAGAGGACAATGTACTTTTAAACATTTTAATGTACAAGGGGAATTTAGTAAAATTATTAATAACGTCCTGACACAACGTTTTTGTTAAGTTACCTTCATCTTATTCCGCGATTGTTTTTTTAACGATAACAATTTGTGATGTTCTTAATAACTGACATGCAATTTTTTGTTATCCATATTATAAATAATCAGTGGGGTTTTTTATCTAAGTTTGTATTTAAGTACTTTTTATTTACCCCCCTGTTTTTCTCAGGTCAAACTTGTTTTAATAGTTATTTATATTAATATATGGCTTTAGGTTTTTTGTAAATGCTTGAAATTAGAATTAGTACTGTATTTCTAATTTTCTAATTAGAATAAATGTTGTATTATTGACAGGAAGTCTGAACGAGAGTTGAAGCACTTTAAATTGTTATCCATTTATAATGGGGATATTTTAGGAATTATGTTATTTTAGTAGCCCTACCTTTAAATTTTGATACTGTAAATTCTGTCTCAATCATTTTAATTATTATAAATTTTTGTATTTATTTAATTTATGTAGCTTATTAAATGACTACAATAATTAATACTACTATTAAACTATTGCTGTTGACAATCAGATTTCAGGATGGGGTTTATGCAAAGAACGAGAAGAGCTGAATGATTAGTAACGCATATAAAACTTACTTCAGATGGTGATAGTGCTTTTTGATGATGCAATCACTTACATCATTAAATAATTGTAATTTTTTGTCTTTAGTGAAAAACAAATTATATAAATTCATAGAAATGTGTAATTCTTTGATAGAAATGTTACCTTACTTTCAAATCTAGCAAACTGGTATTTTCTCATTCTGGCAACCCCAAGTTACAATTCAAACCCTGACAAGAAAGTCGAACTTGCTTATTTCGAGTGTTGACAGTTTACCTTCACACTCGAATGCCTGAAGCATGGTGGTGTAACTGTGTCCCAGCCAGGACTGATAAGTTCCCATCACCCTCATGAGCTTCAGAGTCGAATCACTGAACATGACGTCAGGCTGCCCGTATCCCACTGAGTTAAAGAGAGAAAAGCCCTGCGTGGAATTGGCAAACACATTCTGGAGAAAAGGGAGGAGAGGGAAAAGGAGGGAATTTAGGAGTGACTAAAAACAGCAGCAGATAGACTGACTAGTTTAAAATGATTAGTGTTTAATCTGTCATAAAAACAAAAAACAAAATATGGGATATAAAATACGTCCATAATATATAAAAATAATGGGGTTGTTTTTCTTTACTTAGAAAAAAATGTAGTAAAATAGTAATAATATTAATTAAAAAGTATTCAAATAAATATTTGTTAGTTTATTATTGGACTGCATGCTTATCTCTTAAATAAGTGTACAATTATCACCATTTGAATTATTTAAACCTTGTAAACATCTGTTATCGCTGTTAAGCAATAAATAATTGTCTTTCATTAAGGTAATCTATAATGGATTATCATTTTTAAGCACTAACGATATCATTATGCATTTAGGGGTTTTTTTTCCCCATGAAAGAATATCAGTATTATTTTCCTTTTACTAACTAAAATTGCATGCCAGCTGGCACAAAAGCTCTGACCTGAACACGTTCCAGGAACTTGTAAACGCGGCATTTATCCTCCAAGCGCACCACCACAGCATTGCCAGGCACCACAGCCAGGTGGCATCGTGCATGCTCTGAGGGAGGGGCTTCACCTCCATCTGGGCACAGTAACTTGAGGTCTTCCATCTCAATGTCCAGAGCCCATGATTCCTGGTTCTTACCTTATACGTGGAGATAAACGATGGATTATAAAATCGTAACATATTTGTGTGTAACTTTTTGATGCTATCAAGTAACCCTTGTGTGACCTTCGGCTACATCTTGATTCATATAGCAATTGAAAATCAACATCTGTATTAAATACCAGCCAAAGATGCGACACCTTCAAACCAATCAGACTGATGTGTTGTGATAAAATATTATTATTATCTAGTATTTCTCAGTCAGAAGAGGTTATTTATACATCTTGAGATGTTAATTAGAATTTGCACAACAAATCTACCTTGTATTGCCATGCGACTCAATTTGCCGATCTGCTCTAAAGCATGAGTCAGATCTGAATTCGCAGCATGGCTGATGCTTGAAATAGATATGCATGATTTAGTGAGGCTCATTAGTATGACACCTGGACTGGTTTTTTTTTCAGAGCCCCAATGTTATGAAATACTGTCCCCTGCTGGTTAATAGCGGGGCCTGTTTTTGTCCTAATTTTTTTGTTGTTGTTTAATATTATGTATTCCGGTTATAGTCCTGTCTTTTATTCAGTGTCCGTTTTTGTCCCAAATGATTTACTTAATTCTGTTAACAAAAACAGCACAGGAGGTTGCATCATCCAAGATAATAATAAGAAGAAAAGTAAGTTCATTCTTAATTTGGAGCACCATGTTGCCATAGAAACATCTATTAATATATCCAACCATTGTCTGAACCACTCATCCTACACGCACGGAGCCTGCAATCTAACCTGGGAACCAAGCCTGGAAACACCCAAGACAGGGTACCAACCAAAGCAGAGTACTGTATCTGATGGAAACTCCTACAATATAGTACAAACAAATCCATGGGACACCCCCCCCTCCCAAAAAAAAGAGGTGGGAAGCAAACCCACAAAAGAGTGCAAATTAGCATACCATTAAGGTTGTCAAAGATAGTTGTATGTTTCACGAAAGCCACATCTCCGAGGTTCTCAGCTACACACCTGCAAGTTACAGAACACTAAGCAAAGCAAAGCAAAGCTGATTTATTCAGACTGTGTTTTCAGTAGTTTGAACTTGCAAAATGTTTCCAGAAATACCCCCATCGTTATTTGAATAACACCTATCCTCAAAGTCAGCACATGGATTGCTGACTTCCCATGGATCCCTGCAATTCCCATAAAACAGTAAGTGTACCTGAGAGCCCCTGCTTCCCCGTAGTGCCGTTCCCGAGGGTTGTTGGCGCAAATGTGCCGGTCGTTTTCATCGCCTATGCAAGCCTCACAAAGGTTTCTGGGATTGTTGCCTTTGGGATCATGCTCCAGGTCTTTTGCTCCTGGGACACAGCTATAGCCGAAGAAATCTCCTACGGCTATGAGAAAAGGAGAGGGAAAGTCTCTAAACACACATACTCTTAAACACACACACACACACAGACAGGTGTACTGTAACTGTGCCTGTATTCTATTTTACTTGTGTGGTCATGCAACACCCACACCTAGTTTTAGTCTTAACCGTATTTAACATAGAATCAGTTTGACACTGTCAATAATCTTGTAATTATTTTAAAAATCATCCTTTGTTATTTATAAAATGCTTTTTATTAATCATTTTGTAGCTCTAATGTAGTCATTTGGGTTTTTTTTTTTGTTTTAAATTAATTTTTTTCTGAAATGTTTACTATTGTACAATAAACATAAGATTTATCACACTAAAATGTATTTTTAACCAACTATTCTGGTACAGCGTGTGTTAGAATACATGTTTATTCTATGTTTACTAAATTATAATTTGTTCAGATTATTTATGCAAATTTCAGTATGTGTAAATCCAAAACAAATGTTTACTAATGAATCTTTTTTTTTTTTTTAATTCAAAATCAAGCAACAAATAAACATTTTATATGCATATTTACTTTTACATATCTGCCATTTGACAGAAAATGTTATACAGATCGATGTACATTATTAGTTTGGTGATGCTGGCAATTGAACTCATAAGCAACGATCAGAACAACGAAATCACTGAGCTGCCACTTTCCAGCTTCAGTGTTTACGATTCTGCCACTCACCATGAGGAAAGTTGCACTGCTCGTCCACACTGATCTGCGATGTGTTGACAAGGAAGCCGATCGGTACCGTCCAGCCCACAGTGGTGCGGATCCCCGGGTGGCACGAACTACGCTCGTGCATCTCCAGCAGGGACAGGTCACCTGAGGACCTGCGCGCCAATGCCACCACGTAGTAATTAATGCCATCTAAGGGACAGCGAGGATAATAAGACAGTGATGGTGTTTGGTGAACACCTTAGTGTCCAGCTGGGTCCCCCATGCCCCCCCCCCGCCCCCCGGGACAGTGAGTGCATTGTGGATAAACTTTCTGGATATTGAATCAAACCTAAATTAAAACTAATTACATACAAGATTAAAACAACCCAAGGAATGAAACACTAATAAAGTTATTAAGGGGTCTAGACTTATTTGTAAGTAATGTGATATATTTGAATCAAAAGGATATTAATATGTAGAAATAAAAATATAGAATATAAAAAATAAATAATAATAAAAAATAATAATAGCAATACAATTAGAAAACCTTTTTACCATTTAGATACAATTTTGGAATTTTATGTGAAATAAAATATTTGTAAAAATATTTTACTTTAAATAACTATAATAAAATTATCAGTCTCAACAATTCTATATGGTTATTACATAATTATTACATTTAAACTAATTGGTTATACTTTGATTATAATCTAGGAACAGACAAATAGTTACAAACAAATCCGTGAAAAGTAAAAATGAGCTATTAATGAAAGTAAATAAATAAAGACACAAGATAATGCAAAAGTTATTACAACATACAACAAAATAAAAATATAAAAATGTTGTCTATTTTCCCAGTGGTCAAGGTTTATTTGAAGAGAGCACAAACTTTTGCACATCTAGTTAAAATACCTAAGCACAATTTTATATAACTTTGTGATCAATAAATTTAAAGTAAAATTTCTCCTACATTTGCACCAGTTTGGATGTTGTAAAAAAAATCAAAAATAGCACAAACCTATTCCGTTGTGCGATTCTCCTACTGCAACGTCCAACCCGTAACAAATCCCAGCAGTGTAGATCTCGTCTGGATACATGGTGGCAGCGTCAGCTGTGCCATTCTGTTTGACAAGGGGGAAGAAGCAAAAAAAAAAAAAAAAAGACACACCTTTGTTTTTAATTCTGCGGTTTTACTTTAATAACAAACCTGTGAAGAAACAGATTCAGCAATTATTATGATTTTTTATAATAATTATTTTCATGAAACTTATTTTTTGTATCCGTGCCTTTAGGGGAGCCTAGGCAGAATTTTATTTAGGAGCCCCTCGGTACAGCTAATAGGACCAATAAATGTCAATTCTTGATTGTTCAAACACTATAGATAAAAACCGAATACACTTATTATCAATTTAATTTGTTGCATCTCTGTTGCTTACATTACACCAAAATTGTTACCTTTCTATGCATTATTCATCCCATTACATAACATTGTCTTTTTAGCATTTAATATTGCATATTTATGATTATTCATTGACATATAGTAATTTATAAATACAAACAAACAAACAAACAAAAAAATCTGTCTTTCATGTACTTATGCCTTGTGTTGGCTCTGATTTTTATTGTGGATATTTAACGACACTAAAAGCAACTGTGAATGTATAAAAAAGGGACAATATGATCTCCTTTATCTTTAATCACATGAAGCTCATTATAAAGACTGATAAATACTATGCTGTGAAATATAAAGTAATTTAACAGTAAGTTAACAGTAAGAATCTAACATCACACTATCCTGTAGGTGCAAAATAATATTTCCCTTTTACCCACCTTAATCCTCTGCATGCAGTCCATCGCACTCTGACCCCGCACACACTCTAGTTTTCCACGAACGTTCCGTAACGTAATGTTGCCAGCCAGATCCAGACACTTCTGCTCCTCAACCTCAGATATTGCGCACCAAGTGACTGTACAAAAGTAAGACAATCTATCTTTTATGACAATACTTACATTTTTGTCTGTATATACTTGGAATAGTGGATGTCAAAGCACACAGTAAATTATATAAAAGCTGCAACTTTGTGTATAACAGATAAAAGCTGCACGTTGGTGTTTCTGTGTAAATATATTAGATAATGAACAAATAAGCAGTAAGCAGTAATCGAATGTAAAGGTGTTGGACTGATACCAGAAAGACTGGGGTTCGATTCCCAACACCACTGTTGGGCCCCTGAGCAAGGCACTTGACCCACAATTGCAAAGTTAAATGTAAGTCGCTCTGGATAAGGGCGTCTGCCAAAATGCTGTAAATGTAAATGTAAAAAAGAAACTTGGCGCAGGCTCACATATTTAATTTGAGATCAGCCAAAAAAAAACGCCTGACCTTCTTTTTTTATTTTTGCTGAGCCTTTTTTTATAAAACCCTTAGATTAATTTTGTCTAATCGGCAGAATTGGACCCTAATCTGCCTTCGGGTTTGATGTGGTCTTAAATGATCTTTACCTTATTGCGATTTTGAAGAGTGTTCATTTGACTAACTGTATAAATCCTTCCTGTTTAAACCTACAATCTGACCATTCTTTCATTAACATGTAATTTTTTTTTGTACTACACCTAGCCAGGTCTCATTGTTTTGTATCACACGGACATATCTATATGTTTTAGATGTCATAAATTAAATGATCCAGTTATCGATGGTACTACTAATTAGTTTTTCACCCTACAATCAGAATTGATGTACACACTTATCTGCATTGATTTAATGAATACTCACTGCTTCGGATGGTGGCTCCATTGACCATTGCAATCAGGAGAAAAGCCCAAAATATGTGTCCTGCAGTTTGTTCCATCTTGCTTTTGAGCGTAAGAGTCTCTCAAATGCTTGCAAAGGTACTGTGCGAAGTAACCTATTATTTTTTTTTAAAAGAAGGAGTGAGAGGCTCTGAAGTCTCACATTGCTACTCTCTCCCAGCACAAGAGGTGAGCTGTTCCATTAGCTAACGCTGGGTGGTCATTTTTCACTTAATGGTCTAGAGTTTCTCGTTTGATCCTCTGAAAGCTGATGGCATGCAGCATTTTTGCACACTTCACTTCCTCCAGTCAGGCCATAGCAGAAGTTATAATTAAGTTAGGCACAAGGCTCTTTTTGTGGATGGTCACTAAAGCCTTATGGGGATTAAAAGTCTGGCTCTGGAGCGAGCCAGGTTCGATTGAGAATACTGATGGAGAGGAGAGGCACAGCAGAATCCTTTGTCCCAGCAGCGGGGCTGCTTGAAAAGGCATGTAGGCCACTTGATACCAGATCTGCTTCCTAATTCCCTTGTTGCCTGCCCTATAATCAGTTGGTTATTATAAGGTACACAAGTCATAGGGAATTGCTTTTATATGTGCTTTTTATATATAACACATTGGTCATGGTGTAAGGACAAATTAGCTTTTCTTTGTTTAATTTTCACGTTTA
Source organism: Bagarius yarrelli (assembly GCA_005784505.1). Classification (NCBI taxonomy): domain Eukaryota; kingdom Metazoa; phylum Chordata; class Actinopteri; order Siluriformes; family Sisoridae; genus Bagarius; species Bagarius yarrelli. The sequence goes on from VCAZ01000106.1 coordinate 369,557, forward strand.
GCCAAAATAAAGCCAGTTCTGTTTAAAAATCTTCTATTTGTTATATGCTAGTCATCATTTCCTTTAAAGAGTCGACTCTTAGAACCGATTCAAAGATCATACACCGCTAATAAGGAAGTTGTCATTCTGCGACTGACCAGTAGGGGAGCCTATACGCTGTTTTTTTTTTTGTTTTTGTTTTTTTGTTTTTTTTAACATTTGGTGGGTGGCGCTCCATCTGCTGTTTTTACCACCAGCCAAGTAAGTGTTAACCTCTTTTTTTAACGCGCGCAGGTTTTTCCATTTTAACCCCGAATATATTTAGTTTTTCTTTTATGGTTACGCTTCTTCTTTAGTAGACTGCGAAACAAGCAGCTAGCTTGTTGTATATAAGGCGCAATGATGGCTCGATCCCAAATGCTTGCTTGCCTAGTGTAGGAGTTAACTATATAGAGGGTGAGGGTGAGTTAAGATATACTGTATACGCGAGCGCGAAGTGCACTAGACAGGGCACAAGAGATGAATTTGACTTCTGCCATCGGCTGGTTTTGATAATGTACTTGTTGTATGACCATGTCAGGGTTTGTTTTTTTTTTTACCGCCTGTGCAGCTAAGGGTTTATATCGTTGTATGACATTTTTTAAAATACCAATTTCAACTGGCAAACCTTAATTATTGAAATAATTTTGTTAGCAAGCTAATCTACTGTAAGTCAAAACTCAAGCTAAACAGTGGAATAATGCTACATGTTAGCATTTAACTATAAAATAGCTTTGAGGGGGTAACCTGTGTATTTTACTATAAGGTGAAATGTTTGTATAATACGTATTTTTTTCTTTTTAAATGACGTGTGTGGTGTAGAAAATAGTTTAATTCTCTTTTTTGTTTGTTTTTTAGAATGATGTCTGCTTCAGAAAGATAACTTGCTGTGCAGGCGTTTAAAGACTGTTAAGAATTTCTTCAGGGATTGTACAAGTAAGTAACGTTACTATTTTTTTTTAAAAGTATTAATTTGCCCTAATTTATTTTATTTTAATCAGTTTTTGACACATTTGCGCTTCCAAACGCTTCTGTAAAAGGTGTAGTGATATTTCAGATATTTGTATTTAAGTTGACATCCTGTCAATCATTTAATAGACACGCCCCCTCGTAGTTGAGCGAGTGTCTGATTGACATGTTAAGCAACCAATCACAGGTTTTTTTTGAGGACGAACGCAAAGCATAATCGTTTATTCAAAAAACTAGCTGTGCATATTAATAGCCTTGCTTTATGAAGAAAATTTAGTCGATTTTAAATAGATATTTAACTACACATAATGCACATCCACGGAAATCTCGGTCTAAAAGTTTTGCACGTCATGTGCATCAGCAGTTCAGCCGATGGTTTATAAGCATGATGGCTGAGGCTGAGGCTGCTGTTGTCATGGCGATGGTTGCTAACGGAAACCGTACTTGAACTGCTTTTATAGATAAAGCTTTGCGTACATAGTGGAAATTAGGGCGGTTTTTGTGTTAGAGCTTTTTTCGATATTCGCACACCACCATTTTTCAGCTTCAGTGCCAACGTTAAAAAAAAAACTTTAAGGCAACTGTCCAAAAAGTACTGCAGTGGAGAAATAATCATTTGTCCTGTTTACGAGGCAGAAAAGAATTGTGCACATAACACTCGTTCCTCCGCACTTTTTTTTTTTACCTGCTGCTCAGTCATTTCAGAGATTTCCTGGTCACCATGGAGACGTCGTCCGGGTGTCAGACTGAGTTTGCAGGTCTGCGTCTCCGTAACAACATCTGCAAGCACTCTCGCTGCTAATATATAACAATCTAACCCTCCAGGATAAGACAGTAAAAAGAACGCTTAAATATTTGATTAGAATTTTCTACAATACCTGTGTAGTGTAATGAGCTGATCGGTATGTGATCAGCTTTATTCAGCTTTAGCGAAACTTATGCTAGATTGTTCACACATCTGATTCAAAAGAATAAAACAAATCATTTTGTCTGTAATTTTTTCTTCTGCAATTATCGATTAACCGTTTTACCCACACTGAACCTTTAATTCAGCCTTTTGGGATTTTGCTGCTGTTTTTGTATTTGTTGCAGGTTAAAATGAGGAACAATAATTTATCGACCGTTGAATGATCATGCTCATTCCTAAATCAAACTTTCTGATTTTGCTGGGAATTTTTTATGGTAAGACACGTTTTTAGAGAACACACAGGCTCGGACACAAGCTGAAGTAATTTTCTGTGAAATAATTGCCTTATTTGCTTATTCTCTGATACCTTATTTCAAATCTTCCTAAACCCCTTTCTGCTTCTTTTTTTTGTAGTGCATTGATCCAGATGGGACATCGCTGCACTCGAGTCCTGTTTCTCGCGCTGCTCCAGGCGTTGCAGACTATAGCCGAAGGTATTGACATTTCCACAGCCCATTTCTAAATTCCAAATCTGTTTAAGCATCGTTTTTTTGGGGGTTTTTTTGTATTAGCTTCATTAAATACAGATAAAGAAGCAACTGATTTATTTTGTCTGCCACTTTGTCTACAAAGTGGCTGAACAGATGTGGACGATATAACAATTCAATAATATAACATCATACATAGTCTAACCTCAGTTGACTGGCTGTACACAGAAACTTTTTGTGTGTGTGTTCAGATGGCTCTATCGAATGTATGTGCGTGAGCAGAGACTGCATGGCAGAGCAGTGTAAAGGTGACCAGTGCTACTCTTCTGTGACCGTCCAAGACGGTGTGCACTCGTTGCACCGCGGCTGCCTGATTGGCCTCGACAGCAAGAGATTGACCTGCTCGGCTTCTCCCTCGGCCAGTCACGTGATAGAATGCTGTGCTTGGCCCATGTGCAACGCCAACACCTCGCTGGAATCGCTGACTCGGCTACTGCTCAAGAGTAAGGAGGATAGATATCATGTAATTAAAACACTCTGGCCACATTTACACTGCATGTATCACATGCCCCAGTTCCGTTTTTTTTTTTCCTTCAATGTGGCACAGATCGTGTAAACAAGAGAAAAAGCGCATGGATTCTAATAGTTTCAGATCGGTTTCTGGTCTCATTTGTATGTGCAAATAAATCGGATACGAATCGGATACATGCATTAGTGTCTTCCATGTAAGCAGACAGATCAGATTTTCACCTGTCAATGCAAGTCGAACGTCATATATAACGGACACCAACAGCCATATATAACTTGGTGCAACTGTGTATTTTGATATTTATTAATTTTGTTTGCTTAAAAACCGTTTAGTCTGTAATCAAATTCATAAATTAACACTTCCCCTAAAGAGAGCGTTGTTTTGCAAGCGACATTTAAATATGGTGCGGAAGCAAAATACTGAATAAAATTTTGGCTTTGTCCATTGCGTCCAAAGATTATTGCTCCGTTTTAAATTTTTTCCGGTCAGTACGTCTACCTTGTGTTGTTTTGCTGTGTAAATGGTAAATGCAGATCTCGGATATGAGTAAGTTTTAAAAGACGATGTAAGCGGTCTTAAAAAAAAATTGCATATAGTCACAAAATTGTAATTGGGCATCAAGATCTGCAGCCAATCTGATTAAACTGAGTAAGAAACTAAATCACATGATATGTTATAATTTTTGGTTATTAATAAAAAAAGTTAAACTGGATGTCAAAACTGTAGCTCCCTTTTTAAATAGGACGTTTCTATTTTAAAAGTTTCTTCAAATATTTAAGATAATTGCGTAATTAAAAGTTTTTTTTCTCTTAAAAATTTTTGGCTGATTCTCTTGGCAGGGGCCAACATTTCTGTTGAAATATAAACACTTTATGAACATGCTTTCTCTTTCTGGTCAGATTCAGAAGGAGAACCCAAGCGGTACAGTGTGAAAACTCTGGTACCGTTGGTCGTGGTCCCTTTCACCGTGTTGGCACTGCTCGCCCTGCTGGCCGTGCCTGTGTGCTGGCGTCTGCACCCACGCCACCTGGAGCGACTGCATGAGTTTGACACGGAGCAGGGCGCTTTTGATGGCCTCATCGCTTCCAACGTGGGCGACAGCACCCTGGCGGTACAAAACTTCTTATGTGATTCTATTTACCTGTCTGGAGCTGTAATCTGCTGATTGGTCAGTTTGAATGTCTCATATTCAGTTAGTCACGTGGTAAAGGAGGGGATTAAAGATGTTGCTGCTTTGGCTCTTCTTTTTCTTTGCTCTCTCTTACTTTTCTGGGGCTTTAAGGCTCTGCTCGATCTTTCTCTCTTTTTCTCCCTCTCTCTATTTCTTTCCCTGTCTTTCTCACTAAAATATCTCTTAAATATTTTAATTAAAAGTTATGTTCTAACTAGTCTTAACTCAACATTAATTCTAATTGCAATTGTAGTCTAATACTAATGTAAAGATAGAGTCATCTCAAAGGTATAATAGGTGATTGTCTTCCAAAACAATTTTAGTTCTGCTGTCTTTTCCAATCATGATAACAGTCATTAAGTTAAGCGGTCTTAATTTACTTATATATTCCATGAAAGATGTGGGGACGAGAAATTTTTAACCAGTTAAAATGTTTGGTCCAAACATTGCAAAGGCTTTTCTACTTTAGATATGTATGTACTTACTTCTGTCATCAGTGCGTTCACATACTGCAGAAGAAAAGGAGCAACTTATTGGTGTTGCGGACAAACACTTTTATCGCTTTTATCAGGCTAAAGTTAACATTTTCCAGGATGCATCACTGAATCTTTAATTGGTTCGGTCTTGTTTTTTTTCTTTTTCAAGCACATGTTTTTTGAACATACAAAAATATCTTATAGTTGTATTTAATGTGTTTTGGTTCTTTATTTGTTGCACAGGACTTGCTGGATAATTCCTGCACATCGGGTAGCGGATCAGGTCTGCCGTTCCTGGTGCAGAGGACAGTGGCGCGTCAGATCAGCCTGATGGAGTGTGTCGGTAAGACTGTTAAGAAAAGCTTATTTTGAAGAAACCCACACAAGCTAGTCACAGTCACTTTGTAAGATGATATTGCATTTGAATTTAATAGCTTAAACCAGTTCATTATGTTCGAGATGTCTACGGAGTCAGCTTTTTGGAGCAATAAAAGGGAAACCACACAAACAGTGTCGAGCTTATTTGCATATTTATTGTGGTTTGATTTTTAAACCGACAAACTGGATATGCGCGTCTAATTTTATCCTTATAATGGTTACGACTGGCTGTAGCTATAGCCTCACGACTCAGGCTAGACATACTGGCTGCTTTTAAACATTATAGAACTTTCCCATTTTACCAGGGAAGTTACGATGAAACATGAACAACATAATACGTCTGTGTTAAAATAGTAATTATGTTGAAAATTTATGCTTTGGGATAAATGTTAATGTTCATCTGCTAGGTAAAGGGCGCTACGGAGAGGTGTGGAGAGGACAGTGGCAGGGGGAAAATGTTGCAGTGAAAATTTTCTCCTCCCGGGATGAGAAGTCATGGTTCAGAGAAACTGAAATCTACAACACTGTTCTGTTACGGCATGAAAATATACTAGGTAAACACAGCACCTTCATTTTTTAAAGGTTTTATGGTAAAATGTTGACTGAGGTGGTGATCATGTCTTCTCAGGATTCATGGCGTCGGACATGACGTCCCGCAACTCGAGCACGCAGCTGTGGTTGATAACACACTACCATGAGCACGGCTCACTGTACGATTACCTGCAGCACATCGCTGTGTCTGCACCAGACGCCCTGAACTTTGCTGCCTCGGTAGCTAATGGCTTGGTGCACCTGCACACTGAAATCCTAGGCACAGAGGGCAAACCAGCCATCGCCCACCGTGATCTCAAAAGCAAAAACATTCTGGTGAAGAAGGACATGCGCTGCTGCATTGCTGACCTTGGTATTATCATTAAGATGCAAGATGGAACTTGATTTCAGCTCTATTTGTGTTTTGACTGATCTGTTTTTTTTTTCTTTTCAGGTCTGGCAGTAACTCACACACAAGCAGACAATCAGCTTGACGTAGGAAACAACCCCAAAGTGGGAACCAAGCGCTACATGGCTCCTGAGGTGCTGGATGAGACGATTCAAATGGACTGCTTTGATACTTTTAAGAGAGTGGACATCTGGGCGCTTGGCTTGGTACTGTGGGAGATCGCCCGACGCACCTACAGTAACGGTCAGTAAAACTGTAGAAAAACTAAAGAGTATTTCTGCAGTTGATATAAATAGTACACTTGTTATTACTTATTAGTAATTCTGTTCATTTTATTACTCATACTGTATTGCAGCTTTTATCATTTTCTAGCTGTCTGTGCAAAACTGTCAGGCTGGATACTATAAGTATCCCAGCACAACCAAAAGGAACACAGACCTGGTCGGAGTCAAGCTAAAAACCAGAGGGGGCGGAGTCAGACCTGAGCAGAATCTAGCCAAAAGAGTCCGGTAGAGTCAGACCTGGATAAACTTGAGCTAAAAGTCAAGGGCATGTAGAATCGAACCAGGGGGTGAAATCCGACCAGGGGGTGGAGTAAGACGTGTAAAATGAAGCCAGCCTGGAGATATGTGGGTTTTCTAAGAGATGTTTTAGAGATGTCTTGTTGTATATTTACGGTATAGGGCAGACGCCCTTATCCAGAGTGACTTACATCTTTCTCTTTTATACAACTGAGCAATTGGGTGTTAAGAGCCTTGCTCAGGGGCCCAAGCAGTGGCAACTTGGTGATGCTGGGAATCAAAATCTGCAGTTAAACACTTTAACACTGTGCTATAACTTCCTCCAACATTCTGGCAACCTACATTTTTATCTCAATTATACAACTGAGCAAGTGGTAATTAAGGGCCTTGCTCAGGGGCCCAGCAGAAGTGGCTTTGTGGTGCCTCCCAGTTAGCAGTTCAACACCTTAACGACTGTGCTACCACATCATCGTATAGGTTAGAGGTAAAATGCTAGAACTTCCTACATGTTTCTAATATTTGCTGGTTACCTGGCTACAGGGATCGTGGAGGACTACAAACCTCCCTTCTATGACCTGGTACCCAACGACCCCAGCTTTGAGGACATGCGCAAAGTGGTGTGTGTGGAGCAGCAAAGACCCTTCATCCCCAATCGCTGGTTCTCTGATTCGGTGTGTAATAGCTTTCCCTTCTAATTCTTCATGCTAGCAAAGTACTACAAACACACAACACAGACAAAAACTAAATTTTTTTTTATGCTGTTTATTCACCAAATACCATCTTGTTGTAAAACTCTTGTTGCGTTAAATCTACTGACATGCATTTGTTATTTTTTTATTCTCAGACCCTCTCTGCCCTGGTGAACTGATGAAAGAGTGCTGGTATCAGAACCCGTCAGCCCGATTGACAGCGCTGCGTATTAAAAAGACTTTGGATAAAATCCTTAGCTCGTTAGAGAAGGGAAAACCAGACTGCTGAGCCAGAACATTTGAGGTTTTTATTTATTTTTTTATTTATTTGAAATCTGGACCTGATTTGGAATCAGCTCCCTCGTGCATCAAAAACATTTCTCATTATACAGTGGAGTTCATGGTCCAGCTTTCCAGAAAGCTATTTGTATTTCCTGTCTGAGATTCAGTAGGGAACATGAAATTGTCAAGTGCTGATTTCACTCTCGTCTCAGCTGATGTGACAATCTAAGAATCATTTTTTTAAACGTGTTAGACACGGGTGTCGCCACAGAGGAGCGTAAAACGCAACACTGGATAAATGCCTACTTGAGCAACCTTTTTTAAGGGAAGTGAAGCAGGGAATATAAAGCCACTTCTTTATGCTGTCAGTCACGGCTATGAAGGGATTAATAATTCGTTTGCCACAGCCGGGCACACATCCTCTCGAAACGGTGACATCGTTGTATCATTTCCTCCCTTGTGCCTGCATGATAAAAGCCATCAGCACGCTCGCGCATCTCGCAACAGCCCGCTGTCTCTTTCTCGCGCCTTTCTCTTAATCCCAAGTAGACAATCACACACTGTTCAATTGTTTCTGCACTTTTCAGGCAACTTTTTTTTCTTCTATTTTTGTAAAGGCGTCTACCAATGCTGTAACACACAGCGCATAAACCTATTTACTTCCTTTGTGTTATTTAATTGTTACCCTACTGAATGCAGCAGCCCTGGTTTTAAAGTAAATTTTTGCAATGTGTAATAGCTGTGTTTCAAAACACCTGACGCACGTGACTGTTTCTTACTTTAGGAATAATGCCTCATAAAGCTCTGGAGTGCAGCACTGTAAGAAGCCATTTACATATCGTGCCCTTTTAACATTTAATTTACTTTTTTTCAACTGAAGAAACGCAAATAAAGAATGAAACGGTCGCGACGTGCATGCAGAGCGACATGCTTAATTTTTTCCAGACGTGTCCGTACCGCAGCAAGATAAAAACTCGACTTTTTGGAATGCTACAAGGAGCATTACAGATCATGTGACAAGAACCAACCAATCAGCATTTTTTCATTAAACTAAAACCTTTTCTGTTACACTAAAACCTCGTTGTTTTTTAACTATTCTTTATAAATTTTTAGCAACGTGGAAAATCCAATGCAAAAATTTCCTTGGCTTAGCAACGACATACCCTCCCTAGAGAGTAAGTGGCCGCAAACTTTGAGAAGTCAAAAAAGCATGGCGTCTGGCATGTATTTTTAGGCTTGATATGTGAACAGCTCTTACAATTTTATATCATGAATTTGCTTTTCTCTAAGCTACAACACTACGTCCAGTTCAATGTGGGGATTTATTTTTAAAGCCTCCAGTGTCTCAGTGCTTTAGTCTTCCCATTAGAGCTTTATGTGGCAGTATTGAGTTTACTAATATAACCCTGTAAAATAGACAATGTTAACTTTATAGAAGCTGTATAGGAAACAAAATTAGCTTTATAACCGACAGAAAGTGTCAAGATGAAGAATGTATCCTTTGTAAGAATCAAGGCAAAACTATAGGACTATCACTACACCTGGTAAACTGTGACCGTGACCGAATGTAACGTATTTAATGATGAGAATAAACAGGATAGAATGTGAAATAACAGGGCTTTAATTCACGCTGCATTTCCTAAAGGGCGTCTCTATTCCTCACTATTCAAACACTGTTCCGGTAAGTCATAATTTTATTATAAGTTTTGTGTGAATTCTTTATGCAAATTTTACCTGCAAAAAATATACATATTCCAACAGTAATCAAAATAATTCTCTTTATTCCCTAAATGGATTTCTTGTGCAACAATTCAGTGTATTTACATACATTACAATAAAAACTCACGCTGGGTTTAAAACCTATTAAGTGCCTTTTCTTAATTTGGATCAGAATCAGTTTTTAAAATTAACCTGCTTATATTATTAATTCAGTTCGATTGTAGGTAACAAATTAATAAGTGTAAATCCATGAGCCCACCTACTTTTACCCCACCCATGACCCAAACGCGCCGGCCTCATATCCTAGAAAATGAGGAAGGACTGTCACAAGAATACTGTGGAGCACGCAACAATGCGTATGATTTCCAGGAGGAGGAGTAATACTTTTATCGAAGTGTCTTATAAGTTCCACATTGTCTTAAGTCTGCATTATGTGTACAGTCTAGATGTAGTTTCTCTTCTTGAGCCCGAGTCCGTGTTCGGCACTGATGCTTCCCTGCCACTTCCGCGTCCACTCGTACACATACGGCTCAATGGCCGCCAGAAGTGCTGCGTCTTCACAGGGAGACGTGATGTTCAAATGAAGGTTGCCGTCACCTAATAGCGAGCGGAGATTAGAGAAGATGAGCTTGAAGCTCGGTAGTTGATTTAATATCTTTAAGTCTGAGCGATCGTACCTACGTGTCCGTATCCCACAACGTTCTTGGCTCGGTTTCCCAAATGCGCTTTCATGTCAGTGACCAGATCGTAGATCTTTTCTAAGGGAAGAGAGATGTCGTATTTGTACGTGTATCCATCATGCCTTAAAGCTTCTGTGATCCTCTCTCTTATAGACCAAAGAGCCTGCAAACACACACACACACACAATCCTAAGTGTTTTGGAATTCTTGAATATTCCTATATTTTTCCAGCCTGTGTCTTTTCTACTAATGATCAACAACCTTTATTTTAGCCTCCTCTGTTGCCACGGTACCGTCCTGAACAAGTGAAGACGCCAGGACCTTTTCTAGGAAGTTGTGCAGTTTCTCCTCGTCGTGTGCTGCGTTGGAGCCTGCAGTCTCGATGACGATGTAAAAAGGGCTCTCTGAGTGAAAAAAAAAAGAAAGGAAGGAAGGTAGGAAGGCGAGTAAAGAAAAATAAAGAAAGGATCTGATCTGATGCCCTAAAGCTCATTCAAACAGCAGTTTCAAAAGTAGCAATTTTGGACATTTCTTCTTTCTCCGCCTTACTAAAATCAGGTTAGTATCAAAAAACAAAGGATATTAAAATGTTTCGGTACACAGAGTACTCAAAACAACACCTTCCTTTCATGTTTGTGGACTTAGTAGTGTGTATGATAACGTTACTCACGTACCGGCTATAGGGTTTGTAAGCCTAAGATGCTTTTTCACTAAATTCATGCAGGAGGCGTCTAGAAACTCGAACGCAGAGAGGATCTCTCCCAGCATTCCCCGGCAGATCTGAAACGTCTCCAAAAGTTTTCGAAAGCTTGAGCAGCCTGTGGGAGCCAAAACAAAAGAGTGAGTGAAAATTGATGTCTGGTGGTACTTCATCTTAAGGGATCGGAAAGAAGGCTAACATCACTGTGATACATTTGAAATGCCAGTAAAATACTGTAATATCTGTGGCTTTTTGAATACCTAATAAGGTCACGTTCACAGACTTGGGTTTCTGAGGACAGAGGATAGACACGGCGGTGATCACCCCAAGTGTCCCCTCCGACCCGATAAAGAGCTGCTTCACGTCATATCCCGTGTTGTCCTTACGCAGTTTAGCCAGACAGTCCAAAACCCTGCCGTCTGCCAGCACCTGGAGACAGACTTGTAATAAGGTGTTGTGTAAACAAGGCAGTCACTCATTAGTATAACCCACAAGTGTGTGATCCAGTCTCTTCCACGCACGCACCACTTCCAGGCCTAGAACTGTCCCTCTGAGGGAGCCGTAGCGCAGTAGGCGGAGCCCGCCCGCATTGGTGGACACATTACCCCCGATGTGGCAGCTTCCCTTTGCCCCCAAATCCAGAGGCATGATGAAGTCGTGCTGCTCCACGTATTGAGACAGACTCTCCAACACACAGCCTGACTGACACGTCAGAATCCCTGTTACAGAATTTATTTATACGTTAATTTTTAATAAGAATGTATGTCCTGTGACTGCTTCTGATCACAGGTTTGCTTTCAATGGCAAAAAACTAGGAACCTGAGATGCTGTCGAAGGTGAGGACTTGGTTCATGAGAGCAGTGGACAGAATGATCTCGTCAAACACGGGGACACTGCCTCCCACAAGTCCTGTGTTTCCCCCTTGAGGGCTCACAGCCAGGTTCCTCTCATTGCAGTACCTGTAGAAAAAAAAAAATACTTTATCGGTGATAAAATATATAAAATGGTGACTCATGGTTATGGTGTTGGACTACCAACCCACAGATTGGAGGTTCGATTCTCAGCTTCACCGTGCCATGACTGTTGGGCCCCTGAGCAAGGCCCTTAACCCCCAATTGTTAAGTTGTATAAATTAGATAAATGTAAATCGCTCTGGATAAGCGCGTCTGCCGAATAACGTAAATGTAAAATGGAGAGAAAAAAACCAAGTAGAAATCGGCTCAGTTCTTCTCTATGACCAGACAAACCAGCAGGTTAATCCATGCTGCAGTAAAGTTTCCTTAGTCTTGTCTGGATGATCTTCTAAAAGACAAGGTCATTACTGAGAAACTGCCTCCTTATTTTAAATTAGTTGATTTACAGACTAATAAATATTTGTTTTCAGAGATGTATTGACTATTAAAAAGACGACAGAGGAAACAGCTTTTTCCTGCATTCTGGATCAACTTTTCTCTTTCCCATCCTTTAAGAAAGCTGAATGAATTTAACTGGACTGGAGGACATAACTCTTTTTAGCAGACAAGTGTACCTAATAAAGTAACACAGACCAGAGCACACTAACATGGGTCATTGACAGAACAATAAATTCAATTTTACTACCTGAGGATCTGAGAGACTTCTTCTGTCGTCTTGGGCCGTAACAGAACCTCACTACTACCTGCACATAGAAAAAAACCAAAGCAGTCAGAACAACATAACACACTTTAGTTTTATTTACTTGGCCATCTGTCCCTGGAATACACCGTTTGGAGAAACTGGCAGGATCTCTCCATTTCCACTTAGAACTTTCCGTGTACCTTTTGTTGACTTGAGCCAGTCGACGTTGCAGGACTCTAACACATCCGGATCTGTGACGGTTCTCTCTGGGAGAAGTTGTCTGAAGAAGCTGATGTCGCCCTGTGTGACTCGGGAGAAAGGTCGGCGAGTCAGGGCAGCGTCGTGTACGTGGCGCTGCTGGACCCGTTCTGCTGTTTGATTAAATACCAGTTGCACTTTGTATTATATCACAAGCAATGACACACCGTGGCAGTTTAGTTCAGCACTGTGAGGTTTAATGAACACTAATGACTGACCTGTGACTGCTTTTTTGTAGACAGCTGCATTCCAGGTTTGTTGTTTTAAACACCTGGACGCAAAATACAACATCTGGAGTCTCTTCATAGCTGTCTGGGTAAAGAAGGAGAAAAATACATAGACTCAAGAGTCATTAATTATTTAATGTGTATGTATATTGTACTTTAATACTGTGAGCTTGAATTTATTAACTGTGGTATAGATAAATCTCGCGCATGTCTTTATTAGAATTTCGGTCGTTTCAAAATGGCTGACGTACAACCGCATCTCTAGCAGTGCGCAGACTTGCAAGCGAACGTCGCCCTTTTCAATATGGCGGAAAGTGTAACGGAGGGCACTAACCAAGCAAAAGTGTCTACAAAGATTTTTGTGTAATAAATACAAAGCTTTTTTAGTAGTAAAGGGACTTAATAGTCTTAAAATAGACTTCCGTATTAATTTGATTCTTATTTACCATTGTAAAAAGCGCTATACAAATATAAATTGAATTAAGACGGAGTATAACAGCTGTTTACGCATAACAGATTTACCTCGTCCCTTCCAATATGGCGACCATAGACACGCATCTCTCCAATATGTCGGACTACTTACAGCCGCCAGTAATAGCGTGTAATGAGTAATTTTCTTTACACATTTTATATTATAAAATGCATTTATACGTTTATAATAAAATACAAAGTTGTTTTTAAAATTGACCTAATTAAGGCAGCCGTGCTTTTCGGATGCACAAACTATAAAAATATAATAATAATAATAAATTAAACGTTTTTCAAATATATCAAAGTGATGCATTAAACGGTAAATGGAGAAAAAAAAAACCACACAACGCTGCTTATATAACCTGCTTGTTTATACAATAGCTGTTATTATTAACATAATAACTGCAGCAGGCAGAAAGAAAACAACAGTAAATAACGCGCATTTATTAGAGCTAAAAGAAAAAAAGACACTTACTGCAGAATTTATCGTATTATCCATAAATCGACAATTTTAGAAAAAGCATGACACCAAACATTTATTAAA